>OU744448.1:15607451-15912875 GCA_916610825.1 Haliclystus octoradiatus
AAAAACAGCTCAAAATGACCAAAAAAAATGCTTAATTCCCAAGGAAATTCAAATTTGACAAAAACAGCTCAAAATGACCAAAAACAATGCTTAATTCCCAAGGGAACTCGAATTTGACAAACACAGCTCAAAATGACCAAAAACAATGCTTAATTCCCAAGGGAATTCGAATTTGATAAAAACAGCTCAAAATAACCAAAAACAATGCTTAATTCCCAAGGGAAATTGAATTTGACAAAAACAGCTCAAAATGACCAAAAACAATGCTCAATTCTCAAGGGAATTCGAATTTAAGAAAAACAGCTCAAAATGACCAAAAACAATGCTTAATTCCCAAAGGAATTCGAATTTGATAAAAACAGCTCAAAATAACCAAAAACAATGCTTAATTCCCAAGGGAAATTGAATTTGACAAAAACAGCTCAAAATGACCAAAAACAATGCTCAATTCTCAAGGTAATTCGAATTTAAGAAAAACAGCTCAAAATGACCAAAAACAATGCTTAATTCCCAAGGGAATTCGAATTTGATAAAAACAGCTCAAAATAACCAAAAACAATGCTTAATTCCCAAGGGAAATTGAATTTGACAAAAACAGCTCAAAATGACCAAAAACAATGCTCAATTCTCAAGGGAATTCGAATTTAAGAAAAACAGCTCAGAATGACCAAAAACAATGCTTAATTCCAAAGGGAATTCGAATTTGACAAAAACAGCTCAAAATGACCAAAAACAATGCTTAATTCCCAAGGGAATTCGAATTTGATAAAAACAGCTCAAAATAACCAAAAACAATGCTTAATTACCAAGGGAAATTGAATTTGACAAAAACAGCTCAAAATGACCAAAAACAATGCTCAATTCTCAAGGGAATTCGAATTTAAGAAAAACAGCTCAAAATGACCAAAAACAATGCTTAATTCCCAAGGGAATTCGAATTTGACAAAAACAGCTCAAAATGACCAAAAACAATGCTTAATTCCCAAGGGAATACGAATTTGACAAAAACAGCTCAAATTGACCGAAAACAATGCTTAATTCCCAAGGGAATTCGAATTTGACAAAAACAACTTAAAATGACAAAATACAATGCTTAATTCCCAAGGGAATTCGAATTTGACAAAAACAGCTCAAAATGACAAAAAACAATGCTTAATTCCAAAGGGAATTCGGAATTAACAAAAACAGCTCAAAATGACCAAAAACAATGCTTAATTCCCAAGGGAATTCGAATTTGACAAAAACAACTTAAAATGACAAAATACAATGCTTAATTCCCAAGGGAATTCGAATTTGACAAAAACAGCTCAAAATGACCAAAAAAAATGCTTAATTCCCAAGGAAATTCAAATTTGACAAAAACAGCTCAAAATGACCAAAAACAATGCTTAATTCCCAAGGGAACTCGAATTTGACAAACACAGCTCAAAATGACCAAAAACAATGCTTAATTCCCAAGGGAATTCGAATTTGATAAAAACAGCTCAAAATAACCAAAAACAATGCTTAATTCCCAAGGGAAATTGAATTTGACAAAAACAGCTCAAAATGACCAAAAACAATGCTCAATTCTCAAGGGAATTCGAATTTAAGAAAAACAGCTCAAAATGACCAAAAACAATGCTTAATTCCCAAAGGAATTCGAATTTGATAAAAACAGCTCAAAATAACCAAAAACAATGCTTAATTCCCAAGGGAAATTGAATTTGACAAAAACAGCTCAAAATGACCAAAAACAATGCTCAATTCTCAAGGGAATTCGAATTTAAGAAAAACAGCTCAAAATGACCGAAAACAATGCTTAATTCCCAAGGGAATTCGAATTTGACAAAAACAACTTAAAATGACAAAATACAATGCTTAATTCCCAAGGGAATTCGAATTTAAGAAAAACAGCTCAAAATGACCAAAAACAATGCTTAATTCCCAAGGGAATTCGAATTTGATAAAAACAGCTCAAAATAACCAAAAACAATGCTTAATTCCCAAGGGAAATTGAATTTGTCAAAAACAGCTCAAAATGACCAAAAACAATGCTCAATTCTCAAGGGAATTCGAATTTAAGAAAAACAGCTCAAAATGACCAAAAACAATGCTTAATTCCCAAGGGAATTCGAATTTGACAAAAACAGCTCAAAATGACCAAAAACAATGCTTAATTCCCAAGGGAATTCGAATTTGACAAAAACAGCTCAAATTGACCGAAAACAATGCTTAATTCCCAAGGGAATTCGAACTTGACAAAAACAACTTAAAATGACAAAATACAATGCTTAATTCCCAAAGGAATTCGAATTTGACAAAAACAGCTCAAAATGACCAAAAACAATGCTTAATTCCAAAGGGAATTCGGAATTAACAAAAAGAGCTCAAAATAACCAAAAACAATGCTTAATTCCCAAGGGAATTCGAATTTGACAAAAACAACTTAAAATGACAAAATACAATGCTTAATTCCCAAGGGAATTCGAATTTGACAAAAACAGCTCAAAATGACCAAAAACAATGCTTAATTCCCAAGGGAATTCGAATTTGACAAAAACAGCTCAAAATGACCAAAAACAATGCTTAATTCCCAAGGGAACTCGAATTTGACAAACACAGCTCAAAATGACCAAAAACAATGTTTAATTCCCAAGGGAATTCGAATTTGACAAAAACAACTTAAAATGACAAAATACAATGCTTAATTCCCAAGGGAATTCGAATTTGACAAAAACAGCTCAAAATGACCAAAAACAATGCTTAATTCCCAAGGGAATTCGAATTTGATAAAAACAGCTCAAAATAACCAAAAACAATGCTTAATTCCCAAGCGAAATTGAATTTGACAAAAACAGCTCAAAATGACCAAAAACAATGCTCAATTCTCAAGGGAATTCGAATTTAAGAAAAACAGCTCAAAATGACCAAAAACAATGCTTAATTCCCAAGGGAATTCGAATTTGACAAAAACAGCTCAAAATGACCAAAAACAATGCTTAATTCCCAAGGGAATTCGAATTTGATAAAAACAGCTCAAAATAACCAAAAACAATGCTTAATTCCCAAGGGAAATTGAATGTGACAAAAACAGCTCAAAATGACCAAAAACAATGCTCAATTCTCAAGGGAATTCGAATTTAAGAAAAACAGCTCAAAATGACCAAAAACAATGCTTAATTCCCAAGGGAATTCGAATTTGACAAAAACAGCTCAAAATGACCAAAAACAATGCTTAATTCCCAAGGGAATTCGAATTTGACAAAAACAGCTCAAATTGACCGAAAACAATGCTTAATTCCCAAGGTAATTCGAATTTGACAAAAACAACTTAAAATGACAAAATACAATGCTTAATTCCCAAGGGAATTCGAATTTGACAAAAACAGCTCAAAATGACAAAAAACAATGCTTAATTCCAAAGGGAATTCGGAATTAACAAAAACAGCTCAAAATGACCAAAAACAATGCTTAATCTCCAAGGGAATTCGAATTTGACAAAAACAACTTAAAATGACAAAATACAATGCTTAATTCCCAAGGGAAATTGAATTTGACAAAAACAACTCAAAATGACCAAAAACAATGCTCAATTCTCAAGGGAATTCGAATTTGACAAAAACAGCTCAAAATGACCAAAAACAATGCTTAATTTCCAAGGGAACTCAAATTTGATAAAAACAGCTCAAAATAACCAAAAACAATGCTTAATTCCCAAGGGAATTCGAATTTGACAAAAACAGCTCAAAATGACCAAAAACAATGCTTAATTCCCAAGGGAATTCGAATTTGATAAAAACAGCTCAAAATGACCAAAAACAATGCTTAATTCTCAAGGGAATTCGAATTTGACAAAAACAATTCAAAATGACCAAAAACAATGCTTAATTCCCAAGGGAATTCGAATTTGATAAAAACAGCTCAAAATAACCAAAAACAATGCTTAATTCCCAAGCGAAATTGAATTTGACAAAAACAGCTCAAAATGACCAAAAACAATGCTCAATTCTCAAGGGAATTCGAATTTAAGAAAAACAGCTCAAAATGACCAAAAACAATGCTTAATTCCCAAGGGAATTCGAATTTGACAAAAACAGCTCAAAATGACCAAAAACAATGCTTAATTCCCAAGGGAATACGAATTTGACAAAAACAGCTCAAATTGACCGAAAACAATGCTTAATTCCCAAGGGAATTCGAATTTGACAAAAACAACTTAAAATGACAAAATACAATGCTTAATTCCCAAGGGAATTCGAATTTGACAAAAACAGCTCAAAATGACAAAAAACAATGCTTAATTCCAAAGGGAATTCGGAATAAACAAAAACAGCTCAAAATGACCAAAAACAATGCTTAATTCCCAAGGGAATTCGAATTTGACAAAAACAACTTAAAATGACAAAATACAATGCTTAATTCCCAAGGGAATTCGAATTTGACAAAAACAGCTCAAAATGACCAAAAAAAATGCTTAATTCCCAAGGGAATTCGAATTTGACAAAAACAGCTCAAAATGACCAAAAACAATGCTTAATTCCCAAGGGAACTCGAATTTGACAAACACAGCTCAAAATGACCAAAAACAATGCTTAATTCCCAAGGGAATTCGAATTTGATAAAAACAGCTCAAAATAACCAAAAACAATGCTTAATTCCCAAGGGAAATTGAATTTGACAAAAACAGCTCAAAATGACCAAAAACAATGCTCAATTCTCAAGGGAATTCGAATTTAAGAAAAACAGCTCAAAATGACCAAAAACAATGCTTAATTCCCAAGGGAATTCGAATTTGACAAAAACAGCTCAAAATGACCAAAAACAATGCTTAATTCCCAAGGGAATACGAATTTGACAAAAACAGCTCAAATTGACCGAAAACAATGCTTAATTCCCAAGGGAATTCGAATTTGTTAAAAACAGCTCAAAATGACCAAAAACAATGCTTAATTCCCAAGCGAAATTGAATTTGACAAAAACAGCTCAAAATGACCAAAAACAATGCTCAATTCTCAAGGGAATTCGAATTTAAGAAAAACAGCTCAAAATGACCAAAAACAATGCCTAATTCCCAAGGGAATTCGAATTTGACAAAAACAGCTCAAAATGACCAAAAACAATGCTTAATTCCCAAGGGAATTCGAATTTGACAAAAACAGCTCAAATTGACCGAAAACAATGCTTAATTCCCAAGGGAATTCGAATTTGACAAAAACAACTTAAAATGACAAAATACAATGCTTAATTCCCAAGGGAATTCGAATTTGACAAAAACAGCTCAAAATGACAAAAAACAATGCTTAATTCCAAAGGGAATTCGGAATTAACAAAAACAGCTCAAAATGACCAAAAACAATGCTTAATTCCAAAGGGAATTCGAATTTGACAAAAACAACTTAAAATGACAAAATACAATGCTTAATTCCCAAGGGAATTCGAATTTGACAAAAACAGCTCAAAATGACCAAAAAAAATGCTTAATTCCCAAGGGAACTCGAATTTGACAAACACAGCTCAAAATGACCAAAAACAATGTTTAATTCCCAAGGGAATTCGAATTTGACAAAAACAGCTCAAAATGACCAAAAACAATGCTTAATTCCCAAGGGAATTCGAATTTGTTAAAAACAGCTCAAAATGACCAAAAACAATGCTTAATTCTCAAGGGAATTCGAATTTGACAAAAACAACTTAAAATGACAAAATACAATGCTTAATTCCCAAGGGAATTCGAATTTGACAAAAACAGCTCAAAATGACCAAAAACAATGCTTAATTCCTTAGGGAATTCGGAATTAACAAAAACAGCTCAAAATGACCAAAAACAATGCTTAATTCCCAAGGGAATTCGGAATTTACAAAAACAGCTCAAAATGACCAAAAACAATGCTTAATTCCCAAGGGAATTCGAATTTGACAAAAACAACTTAAAATGACAAAATACAATGCTCAATTCCCAAGGGAATTCGAATTTGACAAAAACAGCTCAAAATGACCAAAAAAAATGCTTAATTCCCAAGGGAATTCAAATTTGACAAAAACAGCTCAAAATGACCAAAAACAATGCTTAATTCCCAAGGGAACTCGAATTTGACAAACACAGCTCAAAATGACCAAAAACAATGCTTAATTCCCAAGGGAATTCGAATTTGATAAAAACAGCTCAAAATAACCAAAAACAATGCTTAATTCCCAAGGGAAATTGAATTTGACAAAAACAGCTCAAAATGACCAAAAACAATGCTCAATTCTCAAGGGAATTCGAATTTAAGAAAAACAGCTCAAAATGACCAAAAACAATGCTTAATTCCCAAGGGAATTCGAATTTGATAAAAACAGCTCAAAATAACCAAAAACAATGCTTAATTCCCAATTGAAATTGAATTTGACAAAAACAGCTCAAAATGACCAAAAACAATGCTCAATTCTCAAGGGAATTCGAATTTAAGAAAAACAGCTCAAAATGACCAAAAACAATGCTTAATTCCCAAGGGAATTCGAATTTGACAAAAACAACTCAAAATGACCAAAAACAATGCTTAATTCCCAAGGGAATTCGAATTTGACAAAAACAGCTCAAATTGACCGAAAACAATGCTTAATTCCCAAGGGAATTCGAATTTGACAAAAACAACTTAAAATGACAAAATACAATGCTTAATTCCCAAGGGAATTCGAATTTGACAAAAACAGCTCAAAATGACCAAAAACAATGCTTAATTCCTTAGGGAATTCGGAATTAACAAAAACAGCTCAAAATGACCAAAAACAATGCTTAATTCCCAAGGGAATTCGAATTTGACAAAAACAACTTAAAATGACAAAATACAATGCTTAATTCCCAAGGGAATTCGAATTTGACAAAAACAGCTCAAAATGACCAAAAACAATGCTTGATTCCCAAGGGAATTCGAATTTGACAAAAACAGCTCAAAATGACCAAAAACAATGCTTAATTCCCAAGGGAACTCGAATTTGACAAACACAGCTCAAAATGACCTAAAACAATGTTTAATTCCCAAGGGAATTCGAATTTGACAAAAACAGCTCAAATTGACCGAAAACAATGCTTAATTCCCAAGGGAATTCGAATTTGACAAAAACAACTTAAAATGACAAAATACAATGCTTAATTCCCAAGGGAATTCGAATTTGACAAAAACAGCTCAAAATGACCAAAAACAATGCTTAATTCCTTAGGGAATTCGGAATTAACAAAAACAGCTCAAAATGACCAAAAACAATGCTTAATTCCAAAGGGAATTCGGAATTTACAAAAACAGCTCAAAATGACCAAAAACAATGCTTAATTCCCAAGGGAATTCGAATTTGACAAAAACAACTTAAAATGACAAAATACAATGCTTAATTCCCAAGGGAATTCGAATTTGACAAAAACAGCTCAAAATGACCAAAAAAAATGCTTAATTCCCAAGGGAATTCAAATTTGACAAAAACAGCTCAAAATGACCAAAAACAATGCTTAATTCCCAAGGGAACTCGAATTTGACAAACACAGCTCAAAATGACCAAAAACAATGCTTAATTCCCAAGGGAATTCGAATTTGATAAAAGCAGCTCAAAATAACCAAAAACAATGCTTAATTCCCAAGGGAAATTGAATTTGACAAAAACAGCTCAAAATGACCAAAAACAATGCTCAATTCTCAAGGGAATTCGAATTTAAGAAAAACAGCTCAAAATGACCAAAAACAATGCTTAATTCCCAAGGGAATTCGAATTTGATAAAAACAGCTCAAAATAACCAAAAACAATGCTTAATTCCCAATTGAAATTGAATTTGACAAAAACAGCTCAAAATGACCAAAAACAATGCTCAATTCTCAAGGGAATTCGAATTTAAGAAAAACAGCTCAAAATGACCAAAAACAATGCTTAATTCCCAAGGGAATTCGAATTTGACAAAAACAGCTCAAAATGACCAAAAACAATGCTTAATTCCCAAGGGAATTCGAATTTGACAAAAACAGCTCAAATTGACCGAAAACAATGCTTAATTCCCAAGGGAATTCGAATTTGACAAAAACAACTTAAAATGACAAAATACAATGCTTAATTCCCAAGGGAATTCGAATTTGACAAAAACAGCTCAAAATGACCAAAAACAATGCTTAATTCCTTAGGGAATTCGGAATTAACAAAAACAGCTCAAAATGACCAAAAACAATGCTTAATTCCCAAGGGAATTCGAATTTGACAAAAACAACTTAAAATGACAAAATACAATGCTTAATTCCCAAGGGAATTCGAATTTGACAAAAACAGCTCAAAATGACCAAAAACAATGCTTGATTCCCAAGGGAATTCGAATTTGACAAAAACAGCTCAAAATGACCAAAAACAATGCTTAATTCCCAAGGGAACTCGAATTTGACAAACACAGCTCAAAATGACCTAAAACAATGTTTAATTCCCAAGGGAATTCGAATTTGACAAAAACAGCTCAAATTGACCGAAAACAATGCTTAATTCCCAAGGGAATTCGAATTTGACAAAAACATCTTAAAATGACAAAATACAATGCTTAATTCCCAAGGGAATTCGAATTTGACAAAAACAGCTCAAAATGACCAAAAACAATGCTTAATTCCCAAGGGAATTCGAATTTGATAAAAACAGCTCAAAATAACCAAAAACAATGCTTAATTCCCAAGCGAAATTGAATTTGACAAAAACAGCTCAAAATGACCAAAAACAATGCTCAATTCTCAAGGGAATTCGAATTTAAGAAAAACAGCTCAAAATGACCAAAAACAATGCCTAATTCCCAAGGGAATTCGAATTTGACAAAAACAGCTCAAAATGACCAAAAACAATGCTTAATTCCCAAGGGAATTCGAATTTGACAAAAACAGCTCAAATTGACCGAAAACAATGCTTAATTCCCAAGGGAATTCGAATTTGACAAAAACAACTTAAAATGACAAAATACAATGCTTAATTCCCAAGGGAATTCGAATTTGACAAAAACAGCTCAAAATGACAAAAAACAATGCTTAATTCCAAAGGGAATTCGGAATTAACAAAAACAGCTCAAAATGACCAAAAACAATGCTTAATTCCAAAGGGAATTCGAATTTGACAAAAACAACTTAAAATGACAAAATACAATGCTTAATTCCCAAGGGAATTCGAATTTGACAAAAACAGCTCAAAATGACCAAAAAAAATGCTTAATTCCCAAGGGAACTCGAATTTGACAAAAACAGCTCAAAATGACCAAAAACAATGCTTAATTCCCAAGGGAATACGAATTTGACAAAAACAGCTCAAATTGACCGAAAACAATGCTTAATTCCCAAGGGAACTCGAATTTGACAAAAACAGCTCAAAATGACCAAAAACAATGCTTAATTCCCAAGGGAATTCGAATTTGTTAAAAACAGCTCAAAATGACCAAAAACAATGCTTAATTCTCAAGGGAATTCGAATTTGACAAAAACAATTCAAAATGACCAAATACATTGCTTAATTCCCAAGGGAATTCGAATTTGATAAAAACAGCTCAAAATGACCAAAAACAATGCTTAATTCCAAAGGGAAATCGAATTTGACAAAAACAACTCAAAATAACCAAAAACAATGCTCAATTCTCAAGGGAATTCGAATTTAAGAAAAACAGCTCAAAGTGACCAAAAACAATGCTTAATTCCCAAGGGAATTCGAATTTGACAAAAACAGCTCAAAATGACCAAAAACAATGCTTAATTCCCAAGGGAATTCGAATTTGACAAAAACAGCTCAAATTGACCGAAAACAATGCTTAATTCCCAAGGGAATTCGAATTTGACAAAAACAACTTAAAATGACAAAATACAATGCTTAATTCTCAAGGGAATTCGAATTTGACAAAAACAGCTCAAAATGACCAAAAACAATGCTTAATTCCCAAGGGAATTCGAATTTGATAAAAACAGCTCAAAATAACCAAAAACAATGCTTAATCCCCAAGGGAAATTGAATTTGACAAAAACAACTCAAAATGACCAAAAACAATGCTCAATTCTCAAGGTAATTCGAATTTAAGAAAAACAGCTCAAAATGACCAAAAACAATGCTTAATTCCCAAGGGAATTCGAATTTGATAAAAACAGCTCAAAATAACCAAAAACAATGCTTAAATTCCCAAGGGAAATTGAATTTGACAAAAACAGCTCAAAATGACCAAAAACAATGCTCAATTCTCAAGGGAATTCGAATTTAAGAAAAACAGCTCAGAATGACCAAAAACAATGCTTAATTCCCAAGGGAATTCGAATTTGACAAAAACAGCTCAAAATGACCAAAAACAATGCTTAATTCCCAAGGGAATTCGAATTTGATAAAAACAGCTCAAAATGACCAAAAACAATGCTCAATTCTCAAGGGAATTCGAATTTAAGAAAAACAACTTAAAATGACAAAATACAATGCTTAATTCCCAAGGGAATTCGAATTTGACAAAAACAGCTCAAAATGACAAAAAACAATGCTTAATTCCAAAGGGAATTCGGAATTAACAAAAACAGCTCAAAATGACCAAAAACAATGCTTAATTCCCAAGGGAATTCGAATTTGACAAAAACAACTTAAAATGACAAAATACAATGCTTAATTCCCAAGGGAATTCGAATTTGACAAAAACAGCTCAAAATGACCAAAAAAAATGCTTAATTCCCAAGGGAATTCAAATTTGACAAAAACAGCTCAAAATGACCAAAAACAATGCTTAATTCCCAAGGGAACTCGAATTTGACAAACACAGCTCAAAATGACCAAAAACAATGCTTAATTCCCAAGGGAATTCGAATTTGATAAAAACAGCTCAAAATAACCAAAAACAATGCTTAATTCCCAAGGGAAATTGAATTTGACAAAAACAGCTCAAAATGACCAAAAACAATGCTCAATTCTCAAGGGAATTCGAATTTAAGAAAAACAGCTCAAAATGACAAAAAACAATGCTTAATTCCCAAGGGAATTCGAATTTGATAAAAACAGCTCAAAATAACCAAAAACAATGCTTAATTCCCAAGGGAAATTGAATTTGACAAAAACAGCTCAAAATGACCAAAAACAATGCTCAATTCTCAAGGGAATTCGAATTTAAGAAAAACAGCTCAAAATGACCGAAAACAATGCTTAATTCCCAAGGGAATTCGAATTTGACAAAAACAACTTAAAATGACAAAATACAATGCTTAATTCCCAAGGGAATTCGAATTTGACAAAAACAGCTCAAAATGACCAAAAACAATGCTTAATTCCCAAGGGAATTCGAATTTGACAAAAACAGCTCAAATTGACCGAAAACAATGCTTAATTCCCAAGAAAATTCGAATTTGACAAAAACAACTTAAAATGACAAAATACAATGCTTAATTCCCAAGGGAATTCGAATTTGACAAAAACAGCTCAAAATGACCAAAAACAATGCTTAATTCCCAAGGGAATTCGAATTTGATAAAAACAGCTCAAAATAACCAAAAACAATGCTTAATTCCCAAGGGAAATTGAATTTGACAAAAACAACTCAAAATGACCAAAAACAATGCTCAATTCTCAAGGTAATTCGAATTTAAGAAAAACAGCTCAAAATGACCAAAAACAATGCTTAATTCCCAAGGGAATTCGAATTTGATAAAAACAGCTCAAAATAACCAAAAACAATGCTTAATTCCCAAGGGAAATTGAATTTGACAAAAACAGCTCAAAATGACCAAAAACAATGCTCAATTCTCAAGGGAATTCGAATTTAAGAAAAACAGCTCAGAATGACCAAAAACAATGCTTAATTCCCAAGGGAATTCGAATTTGACAAAAACAGCTCAAAATGACCAAAAACAATGCTTAATTCCCAAGGGAATTCGAATTTGATAAAAACAGCTCAAAATAACCAAAAACAATGCTTAATTCCCAAGGGAAATTGAATTTGACAAAAACAGCTCAAAATGACCAAAAACAATGCTCAATTCTCAAGGGAATTCGAATTTAAGAAAAACAGCTCAAAATGACCAAAAACAATGCTTAATTCCCAAGGGAATTCGAATTTGACAAAAACAGCTCAAAATGACCAAAAACAATACTTAATTCCCAAGGGAATACGAATTTGACAAAAACAGCTCAAATTGACCGAAAACAATGCTTAATTCCCAAGGGAATTCGAATTTGACAAAAACAACTTAAAATGACAAAATACAATGCTTAATTCCCAAGGGAATTCGAATTTGACAAAAACAGCTCAAAATGACAAAAAACAATGCTTAATTCCAAAGGGAATTCGGAATTAACAAAAACAGCTCAAAATGACCAAAAACAATGCTAAATTCCCAAGGGAATTCGAATTTGACAAAAACAACTTAAAATGACAAAATACATTGCTTAATTCCAAAGGGAAATCGAATTTGACAAAAACAACTCAAAATAACCAAAAACAATGCTCAATTCTCAAGGGAATTCGAATTTAAGAAAAACAGCTCAAAGTGACCAAAAACAATGCTTAATTCCCAAGGGAATTCGAATTTGACAAAAACAGCTCAAAATGACCAAAAACAATGCTTAATTCCCAAGGGAATTCGAATTTGACAAAAACAGCTCAAAATGACCAAAAACAATGCTTAATTCCCAAGGGAATTCGAATTTGATAAAAACAGCTCAAAATAACCAAAAACAATGCTTAATTCCCAAGGGAAATTGAATTTGACAAAAACAACTCAAAATGACCAAAAACAATGCTCAATTCTCAAGGTAATTCGAATTTAAGAAAAACAGCTCAAAATGACCAAAAACAATGCTTAATTCCCAAGGGAATTCGAATTTGATAAAAACAGCTCAAAATAACCAAAAACAATGCTTAATTCCCAAGGGAAATTGAATTTGACAAAAACAGCTCAAAATGACCAAAAACAATGCTCAATTCTCAAGGGAATTCGAATTTAAGAAAAACAGCTCAGAATGACCAAAAACAATGCTTAATTCCAAAGGGAATTCGAATTTGACAAAAACAGCTCAAAATGGCCAAAAACAATGCTTAATTCCCAAGGGAATTCGAATTTGATAAAAACAGCTCAAGATAACCAAAAACAATGCTTAATTACCAAGGGAAATTGAATTTGACAAAAACAGCTCAAAATGACCAAAAACAATGCTCAATTCTCAAGGGAATTCGAATTTAAGAAAAACAGCTCAAAATGACCAAAAACAATGCTTAATTCCCAAGGGAATTCGAATTTGACAAAAACAGCTCAAAATGACCAAAAACAATGCTTAATTCCCAAGGGAATTCGAATTTGACAAAAACAACTTAAAATGACAAAATACAATGCTTAATTCCCAAGGGAATTCGAATTTGACAAAAACAGCTCAAAATGACAAAAAACAATGCTTAATTCCAAAGGGAATTCGGAATTAACAAAAACAGCTCAAAATGACCAAAAACAATGCTTAATTCCCAAGGGAATTCGAATTTGACAAAAACAACTTAAAATGACAAAATACAATGCTTAATTCCCAAGGGAATTCGAATTTGACAAAAACAGCTCAAAATGACCAAAAAAAATGCTTAATTCCCAAGGGAATTCAAATTTGACAAAAACAGCTCAAAATGACCAAAAACAATGCTTAATTCCCAAGGGAACTCGAATTTGACAAATACAGCTCAAAATGACCAAAAACAATGCTTAATTCCCAAGGGAATTCGAATTTGATAAAAACAGCTCAAAATAACCAAAAACAATGCTTAATTCCCAAGGGAAATTGAATTTGACAAAAACAGCTCAAAATGACCAAAAACAATGCTCAATTCTCAAGGGAATTCGAATTTAAGAAAAACAGCTCAAAATGACCAAAAACAATGCTTAATTCCCAAGGGAATTCGAATTTGATAAAAACAGCTCAAAATAACCAAAAACAATGCTTAATTCCCAAGGGAAATTGAATTTGACAAAAACAGCTCAAAATGACCAAAAACAATGCTCAATTCTCAAGGGAATTCGAATTTAAGAAAAACAGCTCAAAATGACCAAAAACAATGCTTAATTCCCAAGGGAATTCGAATTTGATAAAAACAGCTCAAAATAACCAAAAACAATGCTTAATTCCCAAGGGAAATTGAATTTGACAAAAACAGCTCAAAATGACCAAAAACAATGCTCAATTCTCAAGGGAATTCGAATTTAAGAAAAACAGCTCAAAATGACTGAAAACAATGCTTAATTCCCAAGGGAATTCGAATTTGACAAAAACAACTTAAAATGACAAAATACAATGCTTAATTCCCAAGGGAATTCGAATTTGACAAAAACAGCTCAAAATGACCAAAAACAATGCTTAATTCCCAAGGGAATTCGAATTTGACAAAAACAGCTCAAATTGACCGAAAACAATGCTTAATTCCCAAGAGAATTCGAATTTGACAAAAACAACTTAAAATGACAAAATACAATGCTTAATTCCCAAGGGAATTCGAATTTGACAAAAACAGCTCAAAATGACCAAAAACAATGCTTAATTCCCAAGGGAATTCGAATTTGATAAAAACAGCTCAAAATAACCAAAAACAATGCTTAATTCCCAAGGGAAATTGAATTTGACAAAAACAACTCAAAATGACCAAAAACAATGCTCAATTCTCAAGGTAATTCGAATTTAAGAAAAACAGCTCAAAATGACCAAAAACAATGCTTAATTCCCAAGGGAATTCGAATTTGATAAAAACAGCTCAAAATAACCAAAAACAATGCTTAATTCCCAAGGGAAATTGAATTTGACAAAAACAGCTCAAAATGACCAAAAACAATGCTCAATTCTCAAGGGAATTCGAATTTAAGAAAAACAGCTCAAAATGACCAAAAACAATGCTTAATTCCCAAGGGAATTCGAATTTGATAAAAACAGCTCAAAATAACCAAAAACAATGCTTAATTCCCAAGGGAAATTGAATTTGACAAAAACAGCTCAAAATGACCAAAAACAATGCTCAATTCTCAAGGGAATTCGAATTTAAGAAAAACAGCTCAAAATGACCAAAAACAATGCTTAATTCCCAAGGGAATTCGAATTTGATAAAAACAGCTCAAAATAACCAAAAACAATGCTTAATTCCCAAGGGAAATTGAATTTGACAAAAACAGCTCAAAATGACCAAAAACAATGCTCAATTCTCAAGGGAATTCGAATTTAAGAAAAACAGCTCAAAATGACTGAAAACAATGCTTAATTCCCAAGGGAATTCGAATTTGACAAAAACAACTTAAAATGACAAAATACAATGCTTAATTCCCAAGGGAATTCGAATTTGACAAAAACAGCTCAAAATGACCAAAAACAATGCTTAATTCCCAAGGGAATTCGAATTTGACAAAAACAGCTCAAATTGACCGAAAACAATGCTTAATTCCCAAGAGAATTCGAATTTGACAAAAACAACTTAAAATGACAAAATACAATGCTTAATTCCCAAGGGAATTCGAATTTGACAAAAACAGCTCAAAATGACCAAAAACAATGCTTAATTCCCAAGGGAATTCGAATTTGATAAAAACAGCTCAAAATAACCAAAAACAATGCTTAATTCCCAAGGGAAATTGAATTTGACAAAAACAACTCAAAATGACCAAAAACAATGCTCAATTCTCAAGGTAATTCGAATTTAAGAAAAACAGCTCAAAATGACCAAAAACAATGCTTAATTCCCAAGGGAATTCGAATTTGATAAAAACAGCTCAAAATAACCAAAAACAATGCTTAATTCCCAAGGGAAATTGAATTTGACAAAAACAGCTCAAAATGACCAAAAACAATGCTCAATTCTCAAGGGAATTCGAATTTAAGAAAAACAGCTCAGAATGACCAAAAACAATGCTTAATTCCCAAGGGAATTCGAATTTGACAAAAACAGCTCAAAATGACCAAAAACAATGCTTAATTCCCAAGGGAATTCGAATTTGATAAAAACAGCTCAAAATAACCAAAAACAATGCTTAATTCCCAAGGGAAATTGAATTTGACAAAAACAGCTCAAAATGACCAAAAACAATGCTCAATTCTCAAGGGAATTCGAATTTAAGAAAAACAGCTCAAAATGACCAAAAACAATGCTTAATTCCCAAGGGAATTCGAATTTGACAAAGACAGCTCAAAATGACCAAAAACAATGCTTAATTCCCAAGGGAATACGAATTTGACAAAAACAGCTCAAATTGACCGAAAACAATGCTTAATTCCCAAGGGAATTCGAATTTGACAAAAACAACTTAAAATGACAAAATACAATGCTTAATTCCCAAGGGAATTCGAATTTGACAAAAACAGCTCAAAATGACAAAAAACAATGCTTAATTCCAAAGGGAATTCGGAATTAACAAAAACAGCTCAAAATGACCAAAAACAATGCTTAATTCCCAAGGGAATTCGAATTTGACAAAAACAACTTAAAATGACAAAATACAATGCTTAATTCCCAAGGGAATTCGAATTTGACAAAAACAGCTCAAAATGACCAAAAAAAATGCTTAATTCCCAAGGGAATTCAAATTTGACAAAAACAGCTCAAAATGACCAAAAACAATGCTTAATTCCCAAGGGAACTCGAATTTGACAAACACAGCTCAAAATGACCAAAAACAATGCTTAATTCCCAAGGGAATTCGAATTTGATAAAAACAGCTCAAAATAACCAAAAACAATGCTTAATTCCCAAGGGAAATTGAATTTGACAAAAACAACTCAAAATGATCAAAAACAATGCTCAATTCTCAAGGTAATTCGAATTTAAGAAAAACAGCTCAAAATGACCAAAAACAATGCTTAATTCCCAAGGGAATTCGAATTTGATAAAAACAGCTCAAAATAACCAAAAACAATGCTTAATTCCCAAGGGAAATTGAATTTGACAAAAACAGCTCAAAATGACCAAAAACAATGCTCAATTCTCAAGGGAATTCGAATTTAAGAAAAACAGCTCAGAATGACCAAAAACAATGCTTAATTCCCAAGGGAATTCGAATTTGACAAAAACAGCTCAAAATGACCAAAAACAATGCTTAATTCCCAAGGGAATTCGAATTTGATAAAAACAGCTCAAAATAACCAAAAACAATGCTTAATTCCCAAGGGAAATTGAATTTGACAAAAACAGCTCAAAATGACCAAAAACAATGCTCAATTCTCAAGGGAATTCGAATTTAAGAAAAACAGCTCAAAATGACCAAAAACAATGCTTAATTCCCAAGGGAATTCGAATTTGACAAAAACAGCTCAAAATGAGCAAAAACAATGCTTAATTCCCAAGGGAATACGAATTTGACAAAAACAGCTCAAATTGACCGAAAACAATGCTTAATTCCCAAGGGAATTCGAATTTGACAAAAACAACTTAAAATGACAAAATACAATGCTTAATTCCCAAGGGAATTCGAATTTGACAAAAACAGCTCAAAATGACAAAAAACAATGCTTAATTCCAAAGGGAATTCGGAATTAACAAAAACAGCTCAAAATGACCAAAAACAATGCTTAATTCCCAAGGGAATTCGAATTTGACAAAAACAACTTAAAATGACAAAATACAATGCTTAATTCCAAAGGGAAATCGAATTTGACAAAAACAACTCAAAATAACCAAAAACAATGCTCAATTCTCAAGGGAATTCGAATTTAAGAAAAACAGCTCAAAGTGACCAAAAACAATGCTTAATTCCCAAGGGAATTCGAATTTGACAAAAACAGCTCAAAATGACCAAAAACAATGCTTAATTCCCAAGGGAATTCGAATTTGACAAAAACAGCTCAAATTGACCGAAAACAATGCTTAATTCCCAAGGGAATTCGAATTTGACAAAAACAACTTAAAATGACAAAATACAATGCTTAATTCCCAAGGGAATTCGAATTTGACAAAAACAGCTCAAAATGACCAAAAACAATGCTTAATTCCCAAGGGAATTCGAATTTGACAAAAACAGCTCAAAATGACCAAAAACAATGCTTAATTCCCAAGGGAACTCGAATTTGACAAACACAGCTCAAAATGACCAAAAACAATGCTTAATTCCCAAGGGAATTCGAATTTGATAAAAACAGCTCAAAATAACCAAAAACAATGCTTAATTCCCAAGGGAAATTGAATTTGACAAAAACAGCTCAAAATGACCAAAAACAATGCTCAATTCTCAAGGGAATTCGAATTTAAGAAAAACAGCTCAAAATGACCAAAAACAATGCTTAATTCCCAAGGGAATTCGAATTTGATAAAAACAGCTCAAAATAACCAAAAACAATGCTTAATTCCCAAGGGAAATTGAATTTGACAAAAACAGCTCAAAATGACCAAAAACAATGCTCAATTCTCAAGGGAATTCGAATTTAAGAAAAACAGCTCAAAATGACCGAAAACAATGCTTAATTCCCAAGGGAATTCGAATTTGACAAAAACAACTTAAAATGACAAAATACAATGCTTAATTCCCAAGGGAATTCGAATTTGACAAAAACAGCTCAAAATGACCAAAAACAATGCTTAATTCCCAAGGGAATTCGAATTTGACAAAAACAGCTCAAATTGACCGAAAACAATGCTTAATTCCCAAGGGAATTCGAATTTGACAAAAACAACTTAAAATGACAAAATACAATGCTTAATTCCCAAGGGAATTCGAATTTGACAAAAACAGCTCAAAATGACCAAAAACAATGCTTAATTCCCAAGGGAATTCGAATTTGATAAAAACAGCTCAAAATAACCAAAAACAATGCTTAATTCCCAAGGGAAATTGAATTTGACAAAAACAACTCAAAATGACCAAAAACAATGCTCAATTCTCAAGGTAATTCGAATTTAAGAAAAACAGCTCAAAATGACAAAAAACAATGCTTAATTCCCAAGGGAATTCGAATTTCATAAAAACAGCTCAAAATAACCAAAAACAATGCTTAATTCCCAAGGGAAATTGAATTTGACAAAAACAGCTCAAAATGACCAAAAACAATGCTCAATTCTCAAGGGAATTCGAATTTAAGAAAAACAGCTCAGAATGACCAAAAACAATGCTTAATTCCCAAGGGAATTCGAATTTGACAAAAACAGCTCAAAATGACCAAAAACAATGCTTAATTCCCAAGGGAATTCGAATTTGATAAAAACAGCTCAAAATGACCAAAAACAATGCTTAATTCCCAAGGGAATTCGAATTTGATAAAAACAGCTCAAAATAACCAAAAACAATGCTTAATTCCCAAGGGAAATTGAATTTGACAAAAACAACTTAAAATGACAAAATACAATGCTTAATTCCCAAGGGAATTCGAATTTGACAAAAACAGCTCAAATTGACCGAAAAAAATGCTTAATTCCCAAGGGAATTCGAATTTGACAAAAACAACTTAAAATGACAAAATACAATGCTTAATTCCCAAGGGAATTCGAATTTGACAAAAACAGCTCAAAATGACCAAAAACAACGCTTAATTCCCAAGGGAATTCGAATTTGATAAAAACAGCTCAAAATAACCAAAAACAATGCTTAATTCCCAAGGGAAATTGAATTTGACAAAAACAACTCAAAATGACCAAAAACAATGCTCAATTCTCAAGGTAATTCGAATTTAAGAAAAACAGCTCAAAATGACCAAAAACAATGCTTAATTCCCAAGGGAATTCGAATTTGATAAAAACAGCTCAAAATAACCAAAAACAATGCTTAATTCCCAAGGGAAATTGAATTTGACAAAAACAGCTCAAAATGACCAAAAACAATGCTCAATTCTCAAGGGAATTCGAATTTAAGAAAAACAGCTCAGAATGACCAAAAACAATGCTTAATTCCCAAGGGAATTCGAATTTGACAAAAACAGCTCAAAATGACCAAAAACAATGCTTAATTCCCAAGGGAATTCGAATTTGATAAAAACAGCTCAAAATAACCAAAAACAATGCTTAATTCCCAAGGGAAATTGAATTTGACAAAAACAGCTCAAAATGACCAAAAACAATGCTCAATTCTCAAGGGAATTCGAATTTAAGAAAAACAGCTCAAAATGACCAAAAACAATGCTTAATTCCCAAGGGAATTCGAATTTGACAAAGACAGCTCAAAATGACCAAAAACAATGCTTAATTCCCAAGGGAATACGAATTTGACAAAAACAGCTCAAATTGACCGAAAACAATGCTTAATTCCCAAGGGAATTCGAATTTGACAAAAACAACTTAAAATGACAAAATACAATGCTTAATTCCCAAGGGAATTCGAATTTGACAAAAACAGCTCAAAATGACAAAAAACAATGCTTAATTCCAAAGGGAATTCGGAATTAACAAAAACAGCTCAAAATGACCAAAAACAATGCTTAATTCCCAAGGGAATTCGAATTTGACAAAAACAACTTAAAATGACAAAATACAATGCTTAATTCCCAAGGGAATTCGAATTTGACAAAAACAGCTCAAAATGACCAAAAAAAATGCTTAATTCCCAAGGGAATTCAAATTTGACAAAAACAGCTCAAAATGACCAAAAACAATGCTTAATTCCCAAGGGAACTCGAATTTGACAAACACAGCTCAAAATGACCAAAAACAATGCTTAATTCCCAAGGGAATTCGAATTTGATAAAAACAGCTCAAAATAACCAAAAACAATGCTTAATTCCCAAGGGAAATTGAATTTGACAAAAACAACTCAAAATGACCAAAAACAATGCTCAATTCTCAAGGTAATTCGAATTTAAGAAAAACAGCTCAAAATGACCAAAAACAATGCTTAATTCCCAAGGGAATTCGAATTTGATAAAAACAGCTCAAAATAACCAAAAACAATGCGTAATTCCCAAGGGAAATTGAATTTGACAAAAACAGCTCAAAATGACCAAAAACAATGCTCAATTCTCAAGGGAATTCGAATTTAAGAAAAACAGCTCAGAATGACCAAAAACAATGCTTAATTCCCAAGGGAATTCGAATTTGACAAAAACAGCTCAAAATGACCAAAAACAATGCTTAATTCCCAAGGGAATTCGAATTTGATAAAAACAGCTCAAAATAACCAAAAACAATGCTTAATTCCCAAGGGAAATTGAATTTGACAAAAACAGCTCAAAATGACCAAAAACAATGCTCAATTCTCAAGGGAATTCGAATTTAAGAAAAACAGCTCAAAATGACCAAAAACAATGCTTAATTCCCAAGGGAATTCGAATTTGACAAAAACAGCTCAAAATGACCAAAAACAATGCTTAATTCCCAAGGGAATACGAATTTGACAAAAACAGCTCAAATTGACCGAAAACAATGCTTAATTCCCAAGGGAATTCGAATTTGACAAAAACAACTTAAAATGACAAAATACAATGCTTAATTCCCAAGGGAATTCGAATTTGACAAAAACAGCTCAAAATGACAAAAAACAATGCTTAATTCCAAAGGGAATTCGGAATTAACAAAAACAGCTCAAAATGACCAAAAACAATGCTTAATTCCCAAGGGAATTCGAATTTGACAAAAACAACTTAAAATGACAAAATACAATGCTTAATTCCAAAGGGAAATCGAATTTGACAAAAACAACTCAAAATAACCAAAAACAATGCTCAATTCTCAAGGGAATTCGAATTTAAGAAAAACAGCTCAAAGTGACCAAAAACAATGCTTAATATCCAAGGGAATTCGAATTTGACAAAAACAGCTCAAAATGACCAAAAACAATGCTTCATTCCCAAGGGAATTCGAATTTGACAAAACAGCTCAAATTGACCGAAAACAATGCTTAATTCCCAAGGGAATTCGAATTTGACAAAAACAACTTAAAATGACAAAATACAATGCTTAATTCCCAAGGGAATTCGAATTTGACAAAAACAGCTCAAAATGACCAAAAACAATGCTTAATTCCCAAGGGAATTCGAATTTGATAAAAACAGCTCAAAATAACCAAAAACAATGCTTAATTCCCAAGGGAAATTGAATTTGACAAAAACAACTCAAAATGACCAAAAACAATGCTCAATTCTCAAGGTAATTCGAATTTAAGAAAAACAGCTCAAAATGACCAAAAACAATGCTTAATTCCCAAGGGAATTCGAATTTGATAAAAACAGCTCAAAATAACCAAAAACAATGCTTAATTCCCAAGGGAAATTGAATTTGACAAAAACAGCTCAAAATGACCAAAAACAATGCTCAATTCTCAAGGGAATTCGAATTTAAGAAAAACAGCTCAGAATGACCAAAAACAATGCTTAATTCCAAAGGGAATTCGAATTTGACAAAAACAGCTCAAAATGACCAAAAACAATGCTTAATTCCCAAGGGAATTCGAATTTGATAAAAACAGCTCAAAATAACCAAAAACAATGCTTAATTCCCAAGGGAAATTGAATTTGACAAAAACAGCTCAAAATGACCAAAAACAATGCTCAATTCTCAAGGGAATTCGAATTTAAGAAAAACAGCTCAAAATGACCAAAAACAATGCTTAATTCCCAAGGGAATTCGAATTTGACAAAAACAGCTCAAAATGACCAAAAACAATGCTTAATTCCCAAGGGAATACGAATTTGACAAAAACAGCTCAAATTGACCGAAAACAATGCTTAATTCCCAAGGGAATTCGAATTTGACAAAAACAACTTAAAATGACAAAATACAATGCTTAATTCCCAAGGGAATTCGAATTTGACAAAAACAGCTCAAAATGACAAAAAACAATGCTTAATTCCAAAGGGAATTCGGAATTTACAAAAACAGCTCAAAATGACCAAAAACAATGCTTAATTCCCAAGGGAATTCGAATTTGACAAAAACAACTTAAAATGACAAAATACAATGCTTAATTCCCAAGGGAATTCGAATTTGACAAAAACAGCTCAAAATGACCAAAAAAAATGCTTAATTCCCAAGGAAATTCAAATTTGACAAAAACAGCTCAAAATGACCAAAAACAATGCTTAATTCCCAAGGGAACTCGAATTTGACAAACACAGCTCAAAATGACCAAAAACAATGCTTAATTCCCAAGGGAATTCGAATTTGATAAAAACAGCTCAAAATAACCAAAAACAATGCTTAATTCCCAAGGGAAATTGAATTTGACAAAAACAGCTCAAAATGACCAAAAACAACGCTGAATTCTCAAGGGAATTCGAATTTACCAAAAACAGCTCAAAATGACCAAAAACAATGCTTAATTCCCAAAGGAATTCGAATTTGATAAAAACAGCTCAAAATAACCAAAAACAATGCTTAATTCCCAAGGGAAATTGAATTTGACAAAAACAGCTCAAAATGACCAAAAACAATGCTCAATTCTCAAGGGAATTCGAATTTAAGAAAAACAGCTCAAAATGACCGAAAACAATGCTTAATTCCCAAGGGAATTCGAATTTGACAAAAACAACTTAAAATGACAAAATACAATGCTTAATTCCCAAGGGAATTCGAATTTAAGAAAAACAGCTCAAAATGACCAAAAACAATGCTTAATTCCCAAGGGAATTCGAATTTGATAAAAACAGCTCAAAATAACCAAAAACAATGCTTAATTCCCAAGGGAAATTGAATTTGTCAAAAACAGCTCAAAATGACCAAAAACAATGCTCAATTCTCAAGGGAATTCGAATTTAAGAAAAACAGCTCAAAATGACCAAAAACAATGCTTAATTCCCAAGGGAATTCGAATTTGACAAAAACAGCTCAAAATGACCAAAAACAATGCTTAATTCCCAAGGGAATTCGAATTTGACAAAAACAGCTCAAATTGACCGAAAACAATGCTTAATTCCCAAGGGAATTCGAACTTGACAAAAACAACTTAAAATGACAAAATACAATGCTTAATTCCCAAAGGAATTCGAATTTGACAAAAACAGCTCAAAATGACCAAAAACAATGCTTAATTCCAAAGGGAATTCGGAATTAACAAAAAGAGCTCAAAATAACCAAAAACAATGCTTAATTCCCAAGGGAATTCGAATTTGACAAAAACAACTTAAAATGACAAAATACAATGCTTAATTCCCAAGGGAATTCGAATTTGACAAAAACAGCTCAAAATGACCAAAAACAATGCTTAATTCCCAAGGGAATTCGAATTTGACAAAAACAGCTCAAAATGACCAAAAACAATGCTTAATTCCCAAGGGAACTCGAATTTGACAAACACAGCTCAAAATGACCAAAAACAATGTTTAATTCCCAAGGGAATTCGAATTTGACAAAAACAACTTAAAATGACAAAATACAATGCTTAATTCCCAAGGGAATTCGAATTTGACAAAAACAGCTCAAAATGACCAAAAACAATGCTTAATTCCCAAGGGAATTCGAATTTGATAAAAACAGCTCAAAATAACCAAAAACAATGCTTAATTCCCAAGCGAAATTGAATTTGACAAAAACAGCTCAAAATGACCAAAAACAATGCTCAATTCTCAAGGGAATTCGAATTTAAGAAAAACAGCTCAAAATGACCAAAAACAATGCTTAATTCCCAAGGGAATTCGAATTTGACAAAAACAGCTCAAAATGACCAAAAACAATGCTTAATTCCCAAGGGAATTCGAATTTGATAAAAACAGCTCAAAATAACCAAAAACAATGCTTAATTCCCAAGGGAAATTGAATGTGACAAAAACAGCTCAAAATGACCAAAAACAATGCTCAATTCTCAAGGGAATTCGAATTTAAGAAAAACAGCTCAAAATGACCAAAAACAATGCTTAATTCCCAAGGGAATTCGAATTTGACAAAAACAGCTCAAAATGACCAAAAACAATGCTTAATTCCCAAGGGAATTCGAATTTGACAAAAACAGCTCAAATTGACCGAAAACAATGCTTAATTCCCAAGGTAATTCGAATTTGACAAAAACAACTTAAAATGACAAAATACAATGCTTAATTCCCAAGGGAATTCGAATTTGACAAAAACAGCTCAAAATGACAAAAAACAATGCTTAATTCCAAAGGGAATTCGGAATTAACAAAAACAGCTCAAAATGACCAAAAACAATGCTTAATCTCCAAGGGAATTCGAATTTGACAAAAACAACTTAAAATGACAAAATACAATGCTTAATTCCCAAGGGAAATTGAATTTGACAAAAACAACTCAAAATGACCAAAAACAATGCTCAATTCTCAAGGGAATTCGAATTTGACAAAAACAGCTCAAAATGACCAAAAACAATGCTTAATTTCCAAGGGAACTCAAATTTGATAAAAACAGCTCAAAATAACCAAAAACAATGCTTAATTCCCAAGGGAATTCGAATTTGACAAAAACAGCTCAAAATGACCAAAAACAATGCTTAATTCCCAAGGGAATTCGAATTTGATAAAAACAGCTCAAAATGACCAAAAACAATGCTTAATTCTCAAGGGAATTCGAATTTGACAAAAACAATTCAAAATGACCAAAAACAATGCTTAATTCCCAAGGGAATTCGAATTTGACAAAAACAGCTCAAAATGACCAAAAACAATGCTTAATTCCCAAGCGAAATTGAATTTGACAAAAACAGCTCAAAATGACCAAAAACAATGCTCAATTCTCAAGGGAATTCGAATTTAAGAAAAACAGCTCAAAATGACCAAAAACAATGCTTAATTCCCAAGGGAATTCGAATTTGACAAAAACAGCTCAAAATGACCAAAAACAATGCTTAATTCCCAAGGGAATACGAATTTGACAAAAACAGCTCAAATTGACCGAAAACAATGCTTAATTCCCAAGGGAATTCGAATTTGACAAAAACAACTTAAAATGACAAAATACAATGCTTAATTCCCAAGGGAATTCGAATTTGACAAAAACAGCTCAAAATGACAAAAAACAATGCTTAATTCCAAAGGGAATTCGGAATAAACAAAAACAGCTCAAAATGACCAAAAACAATGCTTAATTCCCAAGGGAATTCGAATTTGACAAAAACAACTTAAAATGACAAAATACAATGCTTAATTCCCAAGGGAATTCGAATTTGACAAAAACAGCTCAAAATGACCAAAAAAAATGCTTAATTCCCAAGGGAATTCGAATTTGACAAAAACAGCTCAAAATGACCAAAAACAATGCTTAATTCCCAAGGGAACTCGAATTTGACAAACACAGCTCAAAATGACCAAAAACAATGCTTAATTCCCAAGGGAATTCGAATTTGATAAAAACAGCTCAAAATAACCAAAAACAATGCTTAATTCCCAAGGGAAATTGAATTTGACAAAAACAGCTCAAAATGACCAAAAACAATGCTCAATTCTCAAGGGAATTCGAATTTAAGAAAAACAGCTCAAAATGACCAAAAACAATGCTTAATTCCCAAGGGAATTCGAATTTGACAAAAACAGCTCAAAATGACCAAAAACAATGCTTAATTCCCAAGGGAATACGAATTTGACAAAAACAGCTCAAATTGACCGAAAACAATGCTTAATTCCCAAGGAAATTCGAATTTGATAAAAACAGCTCAAAATGACCAAAAACAATGCTGAATTCCCAAGGGAATTCGAATTTGACAAAAACAGCTCATAATGACCGAAAACAATGCTCAATTCCCAAGGGAATTCGAATTTAACAAAAACAGCTCAAAATGACCAAAAACAATGCTTAATTCCCAAGGGAATTCGAATTTGACAAAAACAGCTCAAAATGACCAAATACAATGCTTAATTCACAAAGGAATTCGAATTTGATAAAAACAGCTCAAAATGACAAAAAAAATTGCTTAATTCCCAAGGGAAATCGAATTTGACAAAAACAACTCAAAATGACCAAATACAATGCTTAATTCCCAAGGGAATTCGGAATTAACAAAAACAGCTCAAAATGACCAAAAACAATGCTTAATTCCCAAGGGAATTCGAATTTGATAAAAACAGCTCAAAATAACCAAAAACAATGCTTCATTCCCAAGGGAAATTGAATTTGACAAAAACAGCTCAAAATGACCAAAAACAATGCTCAATTCTCAAGGGAATTCAAATTTAAGAAAAACAGCTCAAAATGACCAAAAACAATGCTTAATTCCCAAGGGAATTTGAATTTGACAAAAACAGCTCAAAATGACCAAAAACAATGCTTAATTCCCAAAAGAATTCGAATTTGACAAAAACAGCTCAAAATGACCAAAAACAATGCTTAATTCCCAAGGGAATTCGAATTTGACAAAAACAGCTCAAAATAATCAAAAACTATACTTAATTCAAAAAAGAATTCGAATTTAACAAAAACAGCTTAAAATGACCAAAAACAATGCTCAATTCTCAAGGGAATTCGAATTTAACAAAAACAGCTCAAAATGACCAAAAACAATGCTTAATTCCCAAGGGAACTCGAATTTGACAAAAACAGCTCAAAATGACCAAAACAATGCTTAATTCCCAAGGGAATTCGAATTTGATAAAAACAGCTCAAAATAACCGAAAACAATGCTTAATTCCCAAGGGAAATCGAATTTTACAAAAACAGCTCAAAATGATCAAAAACAATGCTCAATTCCCAAGGGAATTCGAATTTAACAAAAACAGCTCAAAATGACCAAAACCAATGCTTAATTCCAAAGGGAATTCGGAATTAACAAAATCAACTCAAAATGACCAAAAACAATGCTCAATTCCCAAGGGAATTCGAATTTAACAAAAACAGCTCAAAATGACCAAAAACAATGCTTAATTCCCAAGGGAACTCGAATTTGACAAAAACAGCTCAAAATGACCAAAACAATGCTTAATTCCCAAGGGAATTCGAATTTGATAAAAACAGCTCAAAATGACAGAAAACAATGCTTAATTCCAAAGGGAATTCGGAATTAACAAAAACAGCTCAAAAAGACCAAAAACAATGCTTAATTCCCAAGGAAATTCGAATTTGATAAAAACAGCTCAAAATGACCAAAAACAATGCAGAATTCCCAAGGGAATTCGAATTTGACAAAAAAAGCTCATAATGACCGAAAACAATGCTCAATTCCCAAGGGAATTCGAATTTAACAAAAACAGCTCAAAATGACCAAAAACAATGCTTAATTCCCAAGGGAATTCGAATTTGACAAAAACAGCTCAAAATGACCAAATACAATGCTTAATTCACAAGGGAATTCGAATTTGATAAAAACAGCTCAAAATGACAAAAAAAATTGCTTAATTCCCAAGGGAAATCGAATTTGACAAAAACAACTCAAAATGACCAAATACAATGCTTAATTCCCAAGGGAATTCGGAATTAACAAAAACAGCTCAAAATGACCAAAAACAATGCTTAATTCCCAAGGGAATTCGAATTTGATAAAAACAGCTCAAAATGACCAAAAACAATGCTTAATTCTCAAGGGAATTTGAATTTGAGAAAAACAATTCAAAATGACCAAATACATTGCTTAATTCCCAAGGGAATTCGAATTTGATAAAAACAGCTCAAAATGACCAAAAACAATGCTTAAATCGCAAGGGAATTCGAATTTGATAAAAACAGCTCAAAATGACAAAAAAAATTGCTTAATTCCCAAAGGAAATCGAATTTGACAAAAACAACTCAAAATGACCAAATACAATGCTTAATTCCCAAGGGAATTCGGAATTAACAAAAACAGCTCAAAATGACCAAAAACAATGCTTAATTCCCAAGGAAATTCGAATTTGATAAAAACAGCTCAAAATGACCAAAAACAATGCTTAAATCGCAAGGGAATTCGAATTTGACAAAAACAGCTCAAAATGACCAAATACAATGCTTAATTCACAAGGAAATTCGAATTTGATAAAAACAGCTCAAAATGACAAAAAAAATTGCTTAATTCCCAAGGGAAATCGAATTTGACAAAAACAACTCAAAATGACCAAATACAATTCTTAATTCCCAAGGGAATTGGGAATTAACAAAAACAGCTCAAAATGACCAAAAACAATGCTTAATTCCCAAGGAAATTCGAATTTGATAAAAACAGCTCAAAATGACCAAAAACAATGCTGAACTCCCAAGGGAATTCGAATTTGACAAAAACAGCTCATAATGACCGAAAACAATGCTCAATTCCCAAGGGAATTCGAATTTAACAAAAACAGCTCAAAATGACCAAAAACAATGCTTAATTCCCAAGGGAATTCGAATTTGACAAAAACAGCTCAAAATGACCAAATACAATGTTTAAATCGCAAGGGAATTCGAATTTGATAAAAACAGCTCAAAATGACAAAAAAAATTGCTTTATTCCCAAAGGAAATCGAATTTGACAAAAACAATTCAAAATGACCAAATACATTGCTTAATTCCCAAGGGAATTCGAATTTGATAAAAACAGCTCAAAATGACCAAAAACAATGCTTAAATCGCAAGGGAATTCGAATTTGATAAAAACAGCTCAAAATGACAAAAAAAAATTGCTTAATTCCCAAAGGAAATCGAATTTGACAAAAACAACTCAAAATGACCAAATACAATGCTTAATTCCCAAGGGAATTCGGAATTAACAAAAACAGCTCAAAATGACCAAAAACAATGCTTAATTCCCAAGGAAATTCGAATTTGATAAAAACAGCTCAAAATGACCAAAAACAATGTTGAACTCCCAAGGGAATTCGAATTTGACAAAAACAGCTCATAATGACCGAAAACAATGCTCAATTCCCAAGGGAATTCGAATTTAACAAAAACAGCTCAAAATGACCAAAAACAATGCTTAATTCCCAAGGGAATTCGAATTTGACAAAAACAGCTCAAAATGACCAAATACAATGCTTAAATCGCAAGGGAATTCGAATTTGATAAAAACAGCTCAAAATGACAAAAAAAATTGCTTAATTCCCAAAGGAAATCGAATTTGACAAAAACAACTCAAAATGACCAAATACCATGCTTAATTCCCAAGGGAATTCGGAATTAACAAAAACAGCTCAAAATGACCAAAAACAATGCTTAATTCCCAAGGAAATTCGAATTTGATAAAAACAGCTCAAAATGACCAAAAACAATGCTGAATTCCCAAGGGAATTCGAATTTGACAAAAACAGCTCATAATGACCGAAAACAATGCTCAATTCCCAAGGGAATTCGAATTTAACAAAAACAGCTCAAAATGACCAAAAACAATGCTTAATTCCCAAGAGAATTCGAATTTGATAAAAACAGCTCAAAATGACCAAATACAATGCTTAATTCCCACGGGAAATTGAATTTGACAAAAACAGCTCAAAATGACCAAAAACAATGCTCAATTCTCAAGGGAATTCGAATTTAAGAAAAACAGCTCAAAATGACCAAAAACAATGCTTAATTCCAAAGGGAATTCGGAATTAACAAAAACAGCTCAAAATGACCAAAAACAATGCTTAATTCCCAAGGGAATTCGAATTTGATAAAAACAGCTCAAAATGACCAAAAAAAATTGCTTAATTCCCAAAGGAAATCGAATTTGACAAAAACAGCTCATAATGACCGAAAACAATGCTCAATTCCCAAGGGAATTCGAATTTAACAAAAACAGCTCAAAATGACCAAAAACAATGCTTAATTCCCAAGGGAATTCGAATTTGATAAAAACAGCTCAAAATGACCAAATACAATGCTTAATTCCCACGGGAAATTGAATTTGACAAAAACAGCTCAAAATGACCAAAAACAATGCTCAATTCTCAAGGGAATTCGAATTTAAGAAAAACAGCTCAAAATGACCAAAAACAATGCTTAATTCCAAAGGGAATTCGGAATTAACAAAAACAGCTCAAAATGACCAAAAACAATGCTTAATTCCCAAAGGAATTCGAATTTGATAAAAACAGCTCAAAATGACAAAAAAAATTGCTTAATTCCCAAAGGAAATCGAATTTGACAAAAACAATTCAAAATGACCAAATACATTGCTTAATTCCCAAGGGAATTCGAATTTGATAAAAACAGCTCAAAATGACCAAAAACAATGCTTAAATCGCAAGGGAATTCGAATTTGATAAAAACAGCTCAAAATGACAAAAAAAAATTGCTTAATTCCCAAAGGAAATCGAATTTGACAAAAACAACTCAAAATGACCAAATACAATGCTTAATTCCCAAGGGAATTCGGAATTAACAAAAACAGCTCAAAATGACCAAAAACAATGCTTAATTCCCAAGGAAATTCGAATTTGATAAAAACAGCTCAAAATGACCAAAAACAATGTTGAACTCCCAAGGGAATTCGAATTTGACAAAAACAGCTCATAATGACCGAAAACAATGCTCAATTCCCAAGGGAATTCGAATTTAACAAAAACAGCTCAAAATGACCAAAAACAATGCTTAATTCCCAAGGGAATTCGAATTTGACAAAAACAGCTCAAAATGACCAAATACAATGCTTAAATCGCAAGGGAATTCGAATTTGATAAAAACAGCTCAAAATGACAAAAAAAATTGCTTAATTCCCAAAGGAAATCGAATTTGACAAAAACAACTCAAAATGACCAAATACCATGCTTAATTCCCAAGGGAATTCGGAATTAACAAAAACAGCTCAAAATGACCAAAAACAATGCTTAATTCCCAAGGAAATTCGAATTTGATAAAAACAGCTCAAAATGACCAAAAACAATGCTGAATTCCCAAGGGAATTCGAATTTGACAAAAACAGCTCATAATGACCGAAAACAATGCTCAATTCCCAAGGGAATTCGAATTTAACAAAAACAGCTCAAAATGACCAAAAACAATGCTTAATTCCATAGGGAATTCGAATTTGATAAAAACAGCTCAAAATGACCAAATACAATGCTTAATTCCCACGGGAAATTGAATTTGACAAAAACAGCTCAAAATGACCAAAAACAATGCTCAATTCTCAAGGGAATTCGAATTTAAGAAAAACAGCTCAAAATGACCAAAAACAATGCTTAATTCCAAAGGGAATTCGGAATTAACAAAAACAGCTCAAAATGACCAAAAACAATGCTTAATTCCCAAGGGAATTCGAATTTGATAAAAACAGCTCAAAATGACCAAAAACAATGCTTAATTCCAAAGGGAATTCCGAATTAACAAAAACAGCTCAAAATGACCAAAAACAATGCTTAATTCCCAAGGGAATTCGAATTTGATAAAAACAGCTCAAAATGACTAAAAACAATGCTTAATTCTCAAGGGAATTCGAATTTGACAAAAACAATTCAAAATGACCAAATACATTGCTTAATTCCCAAGGGAATTCGAATTTGACAAAAACAACTCAAAATGACCAAATACAATGCTTAATTCCCAAGGGAATTCGGAATTAACAAAAACAGCTCAAAATGACCAAAAACAATGCTTAATTCCCAAGGAAATTCGAATTTGATAAAAAAAGCTCAAAATGACCAAAAACAATGCTGAATTCCCAAGGGAATTCGAATTTGACAAAAACAGCTCATAATGACCGAAAACAATGCTCAATTCCCAAGGGAATTCGAATTTAACAAAAACAGCTCAAAATGACCAAAAACAATGCTTAATTCCCAAGGGAATTCGAATTTGACAAAAACAGCTCAAAATGACCAAATACAATGCTTAATTCACAAGGGAATTCGAATTTGATAAAAACAGCTCAAAATGACAAAAAAAATTGCTTAATTCCCAAGGGAAATCGAATTTAAGAAAAACAGCTCAAAATGACCAAAAACAATGCTTAATTCCAAAGGGAATTCGGAATTAACAAAAACAGCTCAAAATGACCAAAAACAATGCTTAATTCCCAAAGGAATTCGAATTTGATAAAAACAGCTCAAAATGACAAAAAAAATTGCTTAATTCCCAAAGGAAATCGAATTTGACAAAAACAATTCAAAATGACCAAATACATTGCTTAATTCCCAAGGGAATTCGAATTTGATAAAAACAGCTCAAAATGACCAAAAACAATGCTTAAATCGCAAGGGAATTCGAATTTGATAAAAACAGCTCAAAATGACAAAAAAAAATTGCTTAATTCCCAAAGGAAATCGAATTTGACAAAAACAACTCAAAATGACCAAATACAATGCTTAATTCCCAAGGGAATTCGGAATTAACAAAAACAGCTCAAAATGACCAAAAACAATGCTTAATTCCCAAGGAAATTCGAATTTGATAAAAACAGCTCAAAATGACCAAAAACAATGTTGAACTCCCAAGGGAATTCGAATTTGACAAAAACAGCTCATAATGACCGAAAACAATGCTCAATTCCCAAGGGAATTCGAATTTAACAAAAACAGCTCAAAATGACCAAAAACAATGCTTAATTCCCAAGGGAATTCGAATTTGACAAAAACAGCTCAAAATGACCAAATACAATGCTTAAATCGCAAGGGAATTCGAATTTGATAAAAACAGCTCAAAATGACAAAAAAAATTGCTTAATTCCCAAAGGAAATCGAATTTGACAAAAACAACTCAAAATGACCAAATACCATGCTTAATTCCCAAGGGAATTCGGAATTAACAAAAACAGCTCAAAATGACCAAAAACAATGCTTAATTCCCAAGGAAATTCGAATTTGATAAAAACAGCTCAAAATGACCAAAAACAATGCTGAATTCCCAAGGGAATTCGAATTTGACAAAAACAGCTCATAATGACCGAAAACAATGCTCAATTCCCAAGGGAATTCGAATTTAACAAAAACAGCTCAAAATGACCAAAAACAATGCTTAATTCCATAGGGAATTCGAATTTGATAAAAACAGCTCAAAATGACCAAATACAATGCTTAATTCCCACGGGAAATTGAATTTGACAAAAACAGCTCAAAATGACCAAAAACAATGCTCAATTCTCAAGGGAATTCGAATTTAAGAAAAACAGCTCAAAATGACCAAAAACAATGCTTAATTCCAAAGGGAATTCGGAATTAACAAAAACAGCTCAAAATGACCAAAAACAATGCTTAATTCCCAAGGGAATTCGAATTTGATAAAAACAGCTCAAAATGACCAAAAACAATGCTTAATTCCAAAGGGAATTCCGAATTAACAAAAACAGCTCAAAATGACCAAAAACAATGCTTAATTCCCAAGGGAATTCGAATTTGATAAAAACAGCTCAAAATGACTAAAAACAATGCTTAATTCTCAAGGGAATTCGAATTTGACAAAAACAATTCAAAATGACCAAATACATTGCTTAATTCCCAAGGGAATTCGAATTTGACAAAAACAACTCAAAATGACCAAATACAATGCTTAATTCCCAAGGGAATTCGGAATTAACAAAAACAGCTCAAAATGACCAAAAACAATGCTTAATTCCCAAGGAAATTCGAATTTGATAAAAAAAGCTCAAAATGACCAAAAACAATGCTGAATTCCCAAGGGAATTCGAATTTGACAAAAACAGCTCATAATGACCGAAAACAATGCTCAATTCCCAAGGGAATTCGAATTTAACAAAAACAGCTCAAAATGACCAAAAACAATGCTTAATTCCCAAGGGAATTCGAATTTGACAAAAACAGCTCAAAATGACCAAAAACAATGCTTAATTCACAAGGGAATTCGAATTTGATAAAAACAGCTCAAAATGACAAAAAAAATTGCTTAATTCCCAAGGGAAATCGAATTTGACAAAAACAACTCAAAATGACCAAATACAATGCTTAATTCCCAAGGGAATTCGGAATTAACAAAAACAGCTCAAAATGACCAAAAACAATGCTTAATTCCCAAGGGAATTCGAATTTGATAAAAACAGCTCAAAATGACCAAAAACAATGCTTAATTCTCAAGGGAATTCGAATTTGACAAAAACAATTCAAAATGACCAAATACATTGATTAATTCCCAAGGGAATTCGAATTTGATAAAAACAGCTCAAAATGACCAAAAACAATGCTTAATTCACAAGGGAATTCGAATTTGATAAAAACAGCTCAAAATGACAAAAAAAATTGCTTAATTCCCAAGGGAAATCGAATTTGACAAAAACAACTCAAAATGACCAAATACAATGCTTAATTCCCAAGGGAATTCGGAATTAACAAAAACAGCTCAAAATGACCAAAAACAATGCTTAATTCCCAAGGGAATTCGAATTTGATAAAAACAGCTCAAAATGACCAAAAACAATGCTTAATTCTCAAGGGAATTCGAATTTGACAAAAACAATTCAAAATGACCAAATACATTGATTAATTCCCAAGGGAATTTGAATTTGATAAAAACAGCTCAAAATGACCAAAAACAATGCTTAAATCGCAAGGGAATTCGAATTTGATAAAAACAGCTCAAAATTACAAAAAAAATTGCTTAATTCCCAAAGAAAATCGAATTTGACAAAAACAACTCAAAATGACCAAATACAATGCTTAATTCCCAAGGGAATTCGGAATTAACAAAAACAGCTCAAAATGACCAAAAACAATGCTTAATTCCCAAGGGAATTCGAATTTGATAAAAACAGCTCAAAATAACCAAAAACAATGCTTAATTCCCACGGGAAATTGAATTTGACAAAAACAGCTCAAAATGACCAAAAACAATGCTCAATTCTCAAGGGAATTCGAATTTAAGAAAAACAGCTCAAAATGACCAAAAACAATGCTTAATTCCAAAGGGAATTCGGAATTAACAAAAACAGCTCAAAATGACCAAAAACAATGCTTAATTCCCAAGGGAATTCGAATTTGATAAAACAGCTCAAAATGACCAAAAACAATGCTTAATTCCAAAGGGAATTCCGAATTAACAAAAACAGCTCAAAATGACCAAAAACAATGCTTAATTCCCAAGGGAATTCGAATTTGATAAAAACAGCTCAAAATGACCAAAAACAATGCTTAATTCTCAAGGGAATTCGAATTTGACAAAAACAATTCAAAATGACCAAATACATTGCTTAATTCCCAAGGGAATTCGAATTTGATAAAAACAGCTCAAAATAACCGAAAACAATGCTTAATTCCCAAGGGAAATCGAATTTTACAAAAACAGCTCAAAATGACCAAAAACAATGCTCAATTCCCAAGGGAATTCGAATTTAACAAAAACAGCTCAAAATGACCAAAACCAATGCTTAATTCCAAAGGGACTTCGGAATTAACAAAATCAACTCAAAATGACCAAAAACAATGCTCAATTCCCAAGGGAATTCGAATTTAACAAAAACAGCTCAAAATGACCAAAAACAATGCTTAATTCCCAAGGGAACTCGAATTTGACAAAAACAGCTCAAAATGACCAAAACAATGCTTAATTCCAAAGGGAATTCGGAATTAACAAAAACAGCTCAAAAAGACCAAAAACAATGCTTAATTCCCAAGGAAATTCGAATTTGATAAAAACAGCTCAAAATGACCAAAAACAATGCTGAATTCCCAAGGGAATTCGAATTTGACAAAAACAGCTCATAATGACCGAAAACAATGCTCAATTCCCAAGGGAATTCGAATTTAACAAAATCAGCTCAAAATGACCAAAAACAATGCTTAATTCCCAAGGGAATTCGAATTTGACAAAAACAGCTCAAAATGACCAAATACAATGCTTAATTCACAAGGGAATTCGAATTTGATAAAAACAGCTCAAAATGACAAAAAAAATTGCTTAATTCCCAAGGGAAATCGAATTTGACAAAAACAACTCAAAATGACCAAAAACAATGCTTAATTCTCAAGGGAATTCGAATTTGACAAAAACAATTCAAAATGACCAAATACATTGCTTAATTCCCAAGGGAATTCGAATTTGATAAAAACAGATCAAAATGACCAAAAACAATGCTTAATTCCCAAGGGAATTCGGAATTAACAAAAACAGCTCAAAATGACCAAAAACAATGCTTAATTCCCAAGGAAATTCGAATTTGATAGAAACAGCTCAAAATGACCAAAAACAATGCTGAACTCCCAAGGGAATTCGAATTTGACAAAAACAGCTCATAATGACCGAAAACAATGCTCAATTCCCAAGGGAATTCGAATTTAACAAAAACAGCTCAAAATGACCAAAAACAATGCTTAATTCCCAAGGGAATTCGAATTTGACAAAAACAGCTCAAAATGACCAAATACAATGTTTAAATCGCAAGGGAATTCGAATTTGATAAAAACAGCTCAAAATGACAAAAAAAATTGCTTAATTCCCAAAGGAAATCGAATTTGACAAAAACAATTCAAAATGACCAAATACATTGCTTAATTCCCAAGGGAATTCGAATTTGATAAAAAAAGCTCAAAATGACCAAAAACAATGCTGAATTCCCAAGGGAATTCGAATTTGACAAAAACAGCTCATAATGACCGAAAACAATGCTCAATTCCCAAGGGAATTCGAATTTAACAAAAACAGCTCAAAATGACCAAAAACAATGCTTAATTCCCAAGGGAATTCGAATTTGACAAAAACAGCTCAAAATGACCAAATACAATGCTTAATTCACAAGGGAATTCGAATTTAACAAAAACAGCTCAAAATGACCAAAAACAATGCTTAATTCCCAAGGGAATTCGAATTTGACAAAAAAAGCTCAAAATGACCAAATACATTGATTAATTCCCAAGGGAATTCGAATTTGATAAAAACAGCTCAAAATGACCAAAAACAATGCTTAAATCGCAAGGGAATTCGAATTTGATAAAAACAGCTCAAAATTACAAAAAAAATTGCTTAATTCCCAAAGGAAATCGAATTTGACAAAAACAACTCAAAATGACCAAATACAATGCTTAATTCTCAAGGGAATTCGGAATTAACAAAAACAGCTCAAAATGACCAAAAACAATGCTTAATTCCCAAGGGAATTCGAATTTGATAAAAACAGCTCAAAATAACCAAAAACAATGCTTAATTCCCACGGGAAATTGAATTTGACAAAAACAGCTCAAAATGACCAAAAACAATGCTCAATTCTCAAGGGAATTCGAATTTAAGAAAAACAGCTCAAAATGACCAAAAACAATGCTTAATTCCAAAGGGAATTCGGAATTAACAAAAACAGCTCAAAATGACCAAAAACAATGCTTAATTCCCAAGGGAATTCGAATTTGATAAAAACAGCTCAAAATGACCAAATACAATGCTTAATTCCCAAGGGAATTCGAATTTGACAAAAACAGCTCAAAATGACCAAATACAATGCTTAATTCACAAGGGAATTCGAATTTAACAAAAACAGCTCAAAATGACCAAAAACAATGCTTAATTCCCAAGGGAATTCGAATTTGACAAAAAAAGCTCAAAATGACCAAATACATTGATTAATTCCAAAGGGAATTCGAATTTGATAAAAACAGCTCAAAATGACCAAAAACAATGCTTAAATCGCAAGGGAATTCGAATTTGATAAAAACAGCTCAAAATTACAAAAACAATTGCTTAATTCCCAAAGGAAATCGAATTTGACAAAAACAACTCAAAATGACCAAATACAATGCTTAATTCTCAAGGGAATTCGGAATTAACAAAAACAGCTCAAAATGACCAAAAACAATGCTTAATTCCCAAGGGAATTCGAATTTGATAAAAACAGCTCAAAATAACCAAAAACAATGCTTAATTCCCACGGGAAATTGAATTTGACAAAAACAGCTCAAAATGACCAAAAACAATGCTCAATTCTCAAGGGAATTCGAATTTAAGAAAAACAGCTCAAAATGACCAAAAACAATGCTTAATTCCAAAGGGAATTCGGAATTAACAAAAACAGCTCAAAATGACCAAAAACAATGCTTAATTCCCAAGGGAATTCGAATTTGATAAAAACAGCTCAAAATGACCAAATACAATGCTTAATTCCCAAGAGAATTCGGAATTAACAAAAACAGCTCAAAATGACCAAAAACAATGCTTAATTCCCAAGGGAATTCGAATTTGATAAAAACAGCTCAAAATAACCAAAAACAATGCTTAATTCCCACGGGAAATTGAATTTGACAAAAACAGCTCAAAATGACCAAAAACAATGCTCAATTCTCAAGGGAATTCGAATTTAAGAAAAACAGCTCAAAATGACCAAAAACAATGCTTAATTCCAAAGGGAATTCGGAATTAACAAAAACAGCTCAAAATGACCAAAAACAATGCTTAATTCCCAAGGGAATTCGAATTTGATAAAAACAGCTCATAATGACCGAAAACAATGCTCAATTCCCAAGGGAATTCGAATTTAACAAAAACAGCTCAAAATGACCAAAAACAATGCTTAATTCCCAAGGGAATTCGAATTTGACAAAAACAGCTCAAAATGACCAAATACAATGCTTAATTCTCAAGGGAATTCGGAATTAACAAAAACAGCTCAAAATGACCAAAAACAATGCTTAATTCCCAAGGGAATTCGAATTTGATAAAAACAGCTCAAAATAACCAAAAACAATGCTTAATTCCCACGGGAAATTGAATTTGACAAAAACAGCTCAAAATGACCAAAAACAATGCTCAATTCTCAAGGGAATTCGAATTTAAGAAAAACAGCTCAAAATGACCAAAAACAATGCTTAATTCCAAAGGGAATTCGGAATTAACAAAAACAGCTCAAAATGACCAAAAACAATGCTTAATTCCCAAGGGAATTCGAATTTGATAAAAACAGCTCAAAATGACCAAATACAATGCTTAATTCCCAAGGGAATTCGGAATTAACAAAAACAGCTCAAAATGACCAAAAACAATGCTTAATTCCCAAGGGAATTCGAATTTGATAAAAACAGCTCAAAATAACCAAAAACAATGCTTAATTCCCACGGGAAATTGAATTTGACAAAAACAGCTCAAAATGACCAAAAACAATGCTCAATTCTCAAGGGAATTCGAATTTAAGAAAAACAGCTCAAAATGACCAAAAACAATGCTTAATTCCAAAGGGAATTCGGAATTAACAAAAACAGCTCAAAATGACCAAAAACAATGCTTAATTCCCAAGGGAATTCGAATTTGATAAAAACAGCTCAAAATGACCAAAAACAATGCTTAATTCCAAAGGGAATTCGGAATTAACAAAAACAGCTCAAAATGACCAAAAACAATGCTTAATTCCAAAGGGAATTCGAATTTGATAAAAACAGCTCAAAATGACCAAAAACAATGCTTAATTCTCAAGGGAATTCGAATTTGACAAAAACAATTCAAAATGACCAAATACATTGCTTAATTCCCAAGGGAATTCGAATTTGATAAAAACAGCTCAAAATGACCAAAAACAATGCTTAAATCGCAAGGGAATTCGAATTTGACAAAAACAGCTCAAAATGACCAAAAACAATGCTTAATTCCAAAGGGAATTCGGAATTAACAAAAACAGCTCAAAAAGACCAAAAACAATGCTTAATTCCCAAGGAAATTCGAATTTGATAAAAACAGCTCATAATGACCGAAAACAATGCTCAATTCCCAAGGGAATTCGAATTTAACAAAAACAGCTCAAAATGACCAAAAACAATGCTTAATTCCCAAGGGAATTCGAATTTGACAAAAACAGCTCAAAATGACCAAATACAATGCTTAATTCACAAAGGAATTCGAATTTGATAAAAACAGCTCAAAATGACAAAAAAAATTGCTTAATTCCCAAGGGAAATCGAATTTGACAAAAACAACTCAAAATGACCAAATACAATGCTTAATTCCCAAGGGAATTCGGAATTAACAAAAACAGCTCAAAATGACCAAAAACAATGCTTAATTCCCAAGGGAATTCGAATTTGATAATAACAGCTCAAAATAACCAAAAACAATGCTTCATTCCCAAGGGAAATTGAATTTGACAAAAACAGCTCAAAATGACCAAAAACAATGCTCAATTCTCAAGGGAATTCAAATTTAAGAAAAACAGCTCAAAATGACCAAAAACAATGCTTAATTCCCAAGGGAATTCGAATTTGACAAAAACAGCTCAAAATGACCAAAAACAATGCTTAATTCCCAAAAGAATTCGAATTTGACAAAAACAGCTCAAAATGACCAAAAACAATGCTTAATTCCCAAGGGAATTCGAATTTGACAAAAACAGCTCAAAATAATCAAAAACAATACTTAATTCAAAAAAGAATTCGAATTTAACAAAAACAGCTTAAAATGACCAAAAACAATGCTCAATTCTCAAGGGAATTCGAATTTAACAAAAACAGCTCAAAATGACCAAAAACAATGCTTAATTCCCAAGGGAACTCGAATTTGACAAAAACAGCTCAAAATGACCAAAACAATGCTTAATTCCCAAGGGAATTCGAATTTGATAAAAACAGCTCAAAATAACCAAAAACAATGCTTAATTCCCAAGGGAAATCGAATTTTACAAAAACAGCTCAAAATGACCAAAAACAATGCTCAATTCCCAAGGGAATTCGAATTTAACAAAAACAGCTCAAAATGACCAAAACCAATGCTTAATTCATAAGGGAATTCGGAATTAACAAAATCAACTCAAAATGACCAAAAACAATGCTCAATTCCCAAGGGAATTCGAATTTAACAAAAACAGCTCAAAATGACCAAAAACAATGCTTAATTCCCAAGGGAACTCGAATTTGACAAAAACAGCTCAAAATGACCAAAACAATGCTTAATTCCCAAGGGAATTCGAATTTGATAAAAACAGCTTAAAATGACAGAAAACAATGCTTAATTCCAAAGGGAATTCGGAATTAACAAAAACAGCTCAAAAAGACCAAAAACAATGCTTAATTCCCAAGGAAATTCGAATTTGATAAAAACAGCTCAAAATGACCAAAAACAATGCTGCATTCCCAAGGGAATTCGAATTTGACAAAAACAGGTCATAATGACCGAAAACAATGCTCAATTCCCAAGGGAATTCGAATTTAACAAAAACAGCTCAAAATTACAAAAAAAATTGCTTAATTCCCAAAGGAAATCGAATTTGACAAAAACAACTCAAAATGACCAAATACAATGCTTAATTCTCAAGGGAATTCGGAATTAACAAAAACAGCTCAAAATGACCAAAAACAATGCTTAATTCCCAAGGGAATTCGAATTTGATAAAAACAGCTCAAAATAACCAAAAACAATGCTTAATTCCCACGGGAAATTGAATTTGACAAAAACAGCTCAAAATGACCAAAAACAATGCTCAATTCTCAAGGGAATTCGAATTTAAGAAAAACAGCTCAAAATGACCAAAAACAATGCTTAATTCCAAAGGGAATTCGGAATTAACAAAAACAGCTCAAAATGACCAAAAACAATGCTTAATTCCCAAGGGAATTCGAATTTGATAAAAACAGCTCAAAATGACCAAATACAATGCTTAATTCCCAAGGGAATTCGGAATTAACAAAAACAGCTCAAAATGACCAAAAACAATGCTTAATTCCCAAGGGAATTCGAATTTGATAAAAACAGCTCAAAATAACCAAAAACAATGCTTAATTCCCACGGGAAATTGAATTTGACAAAAACAGCTCAAAATGACCAAAAACAATGCTCAATTCTCAAGGGAATTCGAATTTAAGAAAAACAGCTCAAAATGACCAAAAACAATGCTTAATTCCAAAGGGAATTCGGAATTAACAAAAACAGCTCAAAATGACCAAAAACAATGCTTAATTCCCAAGGGAATTCGAATTTGATAAAAACAGCTCATAATGACCGAAAACAATGCTCAATTCCCAAGGGAATTCGAATTTAACAAAAACAGCTCAAAATGACCAAAAACAATGCTTAATTCCCAAGGGAATTCGAATTTGACAAAAACAGCTCAAAATGACCAAATACAATGCTTAATTCTCAAGGGAATTCGGAATTAACAAAAACAGCTCAAAATGACCAAAAACAATGCTTAATTCCCAAGGGAATTCGAATTTGATAAAAACAGCTCAAAATAACCAAAAACAATGCTTAATTCCCACGGGAAATTGAATTTGACAAAAACAGCTCAAAATGACCAAAAACAATGCTCAATTCTCAAGGGAATTCGAATTTAAGAAAAACAGCTCAAAATGACCAAAAACAATGCTTAATTCCAAAGGGAATTCGGAATTAACAAAAACAGCTCAAAATGACCAAAAACAATGCTTAATTCCCAAGGGAATTCGAATTTGATAAAAACAGCTTAAAATGACCAAATACAATGCTTAATTCCCAAGGGAATTCGGAATTAACAAAAACAGCTCAAAATGACCAAAAACAATGCTTAATTCCCAAGGGAATTCGAATTTGATAAAAACAGCTCAAAATAACCAAAAACAATGCTTAATTCCCACGGGAAATTGAATTTGACAAAAACAGCTCAAAATGACCAAAAACAATGCTCAATTCTCAAGGGAATTCGAATTTAAGAAAAACAGCTCAAAATGACCAAAAACAATGCTTAATTCCAAAGGGAATTCGGAATTAACAAAAACAGCTCAAAATGACCAAAAACAATGCTTAATTCCCAAGGGAATTCGAATTTGATAAAAACAGCTCAAAATGACCAAAAACAATGCTTAATTCCAAAGGGAATTCCGAATTAACAAAAACAGCTCAAAATGACCAAAAACAATGCTTAATTCCAAAGGGAATTCGAATTTGATAAAAACAGCTCAAAATGACCAAAAACAATGCTTAATTCTCAAGGGAATTCGAATTTGACAAAAACAATTCAAAATGACCAAATACATTGCTTAATTCCCAAGGGAATTCGAATTTGATAAAAACAGCTCAAAATGACCAAAAACAATGCTTAAATCGCAAGGGAATTCGAATTTGACAAAAACAGCTCAAAATGACCAAAAACAATGCTTAATTCCAAAGGGAATTCGGAATTAACAAAAACAGCTCAAAAAGACCAAAAACAATGCTTAATTCCCAAGGAAATTCGAATTTGATAAAAACAGCTCATAATGACCGAAAACAATGCTCAATTCCCAAGGGAATTCGAATTTAACAAAAACAGCTCAAAATGACCAAAAACAATGCTTAATTCCCAAGGGAATTCGAATTTGACAAAAACAGCTCAAAATGACCAAATACAATGCTTAATTCACAAAGGAATTCGAATTTGATAAAAACAGCTCAAAATGACAAAAAAAATTGCTTAATTCCCAAGGGAAATCGAATTTGACAAAAACAACTCAAAATGACCAAATACAATGCTTAATTCCCAAGGGAATTCGGAATTAACAAAAACAGCTCAAAATGACCAAAAACAATGCTTAATTCCCAAGGGAATTCGAATTTGATAATAACAGCTCAAAATAACCAAAAACAATGCTTCATTCCCAAGGGAAATTGAATTTGACAAAAACAGCTCAAAATGACCAAAAACAATGCTCAATTCTCAAGGGAATTCAAATTTAAGAAAAACAGCTCAAAATGACCAAAAACAATGCTTAATTCCCAAGGGAATTTGAATTTGACAAAAACAGCTCAAAATGACCAAAAACAATGCTTAATTCCCAAAAGAATTCGAATTTGACAAAAACAGCTCAAAATGACCAAAAACAATGCTTAATTCCCAAGGGAATTCGAATTTGACAAAAACAGCTCAAAATAATCAAAAACAATACTTAATTCAAAAAAGAATTCGAATTTAACAAAAACAGCTTAAAATGACCAAAAACAATGCTCAATTCTCAAGGGAATTCGAATTTAACAAAAACAGCTCAAAATGACCAAAAACAATGCTTAATTCCCAAGGGAACTCGAATTTGACAAAAACAGCTCAAAATGACCAAAACAATGCTTAATTCCCAAGGGAATTCGAATTTGATAAAAACAGCTCAAAATAACCAAAAACAATGCTTAATTCCCAAGGGAAATCGAATTTTACAAAAACAGCTCAAAATGACCAAAAACAATGCTCAATTCCCAAGGGAATTCGAATTTAACAAAAACAGCTCAAAATGACCAAAACCAATGCTTAATTCATAAGGGAATTCGGAATTAACAAAATCAACTCAAAATGACCAAAAACAATGCTCAATTCCCAAGGGAATTCGAATTTAACAAAAACAGCTCAAAATGACCAAAAACAATGCTTAATTCCCAAGGGAACTCGAATTTGACAAAAACAGCTCAAAATGACCAAAACAATGCTTAATTCCCAAGGGAATTCGAATTTGATAAAAACAGCTTAAAATGACAGAAAACAATGCTTAATTCCAAAGGGAATTCGGAATTAACAAAAACAGCTCAAAAAGACCAAAAACAATGCTTAATTCCCAAGGAAATTCGAATTTGATAAAAACAGCTCAAAATGACCAAAAACAATGCTGAATTCCCAAGGGAATTCGAATTTGACAAAAACAGGTCATAATGACCGAAAACAATGCTCAATTCCCAAGGGAATTCGAATTTAACAAAAACAGCTCAAAATGACCAAAAACAATGCTTAATTCCCAAGGGAATTCGAATTTGACAAAAACAGCTCAAACTGACCAAATACAATGCTTAATTCACAAGGGAATTCGAATTTGATAAAAACAGCTCAAAATGACAAAAACAATTGCTTAATTCCCAAGGGAAATCGAATTTGACAAAAACAACTCAAAATGACCAAATACAATGCTTAATTCCCAAGGGAATTCGGAATTAACAAAAACAGCTCAAAATGACCAAAAACAATGCTTAATTCCCAAGGGAATTCGAATTTGATAAAAACAGCTCAAAATGACCAAAAACAATGCTTAATTCCCAAGGGAATTCGAATTTGACAAAAACAACTCAAAATGACCAAATACAATGCTTAATTCCCAAGGGAATTCGGAATTAACAAAAACAGCTCAAAATGACCAAAAACAATGCTTAATTCCCAAGGGAATTCGAATTTGATAAAAACAGCTCAAAATGACCAAAAACAATGCTTAATTCTCAAGGGAATTCGAATTTGACAAAAACAATTCAAAATGACCAAATACATTGCTTAATTCCCAAGGGAATTCGAATTTGATAAAAACAGCTCAAAATGACCAAAAACAATGCTTAAATCGCAAGGGAATTCGAATTTGATAAAAACAGCTCAAAATGACAAAAAAAATTGCTTAATTCCCAAAGGAAATCGAATTTGACAAAAACAACTCAAAATGACCAAATACAATGCTTAATTCCCAAGGGAATTCGGAATTAACAAAAACAGCTCAAAATGACCAAAAACAATGCTTAATTCCCAAGGAAATTCGAATTTGATAAAAACAGCTCAAAATGACCAAAAACAATGCTGAACTCCCAAGGGAATTCGAATTTGACAAAAACAGCTCATAATGACCGAAAACAATGCTCAATTTCCAAGGGAATTCGAATTTAACAAAAACAGCTCAAAATGACCAAAAACAATGCTTAATTCCCAAGGGAATTCGAATTTGACAAAAACAGCTCAAAATGATCAAATACAATGCTCAAATCGCAAGGGAATTCGAATTTGATAAAAACAGCTCAAAATGACAAAAACAATTGCTTAATTCCCAAAGGAAATCGAATTTGACAAAAACAATTCAAAATGACCAAATACATTGCTTAATTCCCAAGGGAATTCGAATTTGATAAAAACAGCTCAAAATGACCAAAAACAATGCTTAAATCGCAAGGGAATTCGAATTTGATAAAAACAGCTCAAAATGACAAAAAAAAATTGCTTAATTCCCAAAGGAAATCGAATTTGACAAAAACAACTCAAAATGACCAAATACAATGCTTAATTCTCAAGGGAATTCGGAATTAACAAAAACAGCTCAAAATGACCAAAAACAATGCTTAATTCCCAAGGGAATTCGAATTTGATAAAAACAGCTCAAAATAACCAAAAACAATGCTTAATTTCCACGGGAAATTGAATTTGACAAAAACAGCTCAAAATGACCAAAAACAATGCTCAATTCTCAAGGGAATTCGAATTTAAGAAAAACAGCTCAAAATGACCAAAAACAATGCTTAATTCCAAAGGGAATTCGGAATTAACAAAAACAGCTCAAAATGACCAAAAACAATGCTTAATTCCCAAGGGAATTCGAATTTGATAAAAACAGCTCAAAATGACCAAATACATTGCTTAATTCCCAAGGGAATTCGAATTTGATAAAAACAGCTCAAAATGACCAAAAACAATGCTTAAATCGCAAGGGAATTCGAATTTGATAAAAACAGCTCAAAATTACAAAAAAAATTGCTTAATTCCCAAGGGAAATCGAATTTGACAAAAACAACTCAAAATGACCAAATACAATGCTTAATTCCCAAGGGAATTCGAATTTGACAAAAACAGCTCATAATGACCGAAAACAATGCTCAATTCCCAAGGGAATTCGAATTTAACAAAAACAGCTCAAAATGACCAAAAACAATGCTTAATTCCCAAGGGAATTCGAATTTGACAAAAACAGCTCAAAATGACCAAATACAATGCTTAATTCACAAGGGAATTCGAATTTGATAAAAACAGCTCAAAATGACAAAAAAAATTGCTTAATTCCCAAGGGAAATCGAATTTGACAAAAACAACTCAAAATGACCAAATACAATGCTTAATTCCCAACGGAATTCGGAATTAACAAAAACAGCTCAAAATGACCAAAAACAATGCTTAATTCCCAAGGGAATTCGAATTTGATAAAAACAGCTCAAAATGACCAAAAACAATGCTTAATTCTCAAGGGAATTCGAATTTGACAAAAACAATTCAAAATGACCAAATACATTGATTAATTCCCAAGGGAATTCGAATTTGATAAAAACAGCTCAAAATGACCAAAAACAATGCTTAAATCGCAAGGGAATTCAAATTTAAGAAAAACAGCTCAAAATTACAAAAAACAATGCTTAATTCCCAAGGGAATTTGAATTTGACAAAAACAGCTCAAAATGACCAAAAACAATGCTTAATTCCCAAAAGAATTCGAATTTGACAAAAACAGCTCAAAATGACCAAAAACAATGCTTAATTCCCAAGGGAATTCGAATTTGACAAAAACAGCTCAAAATAATCAAAAACAATACTTAATTCAAAAAAGAATTCGAATTTAACAAAAACAGCTTAAAATGACCAAAAACAATGCTCAATTCTCAAGGGAATTCGAATTTAACAAAAACAGCTCAAAATGACCAAAAACAATGCTTAATTCCCAAGGGAACTCGAATTTGACAAAAACAGCTCAAAATGACCAAAACAATGCTTAATTCCCAAGGGAATTCGAATTTGATAAAAACAGCTCAAAATAACCAAAAACAATGCTTAATTCCCAAGGGAAATCGAATTTTACAAAACAGCTCAAAATGACCAAAAACAATGCTCAATTCCCAAGGGAATTCGAATTTAACAAAAACAGCTCAAAATGACCAAAACCAATGCTTAATTCATAAGGGAATTCGGAATTAACAAAATCAACTCAAAATGACCAAAAACAATGCTTAATTCCCAAGGGAATTCGAATTTAACAAAAACAGCTCAAAATGACCAAAAACAATGCTTAATTCCCAAGGGAACTCGAATTTGACAAAAACAGCTCAAAATGACCAAAACAATGCTTAATTCCCAAGGGAATTCGAATTTGATAAAAACAGCTTAAAATGACAGAAAACAATGCTTAATTCCAAAGGGAATTCGGAATTAACAAAAACAGCTCAAAAAGACCAAAAACAATGCTTAATTCCCAAGGAAATTCGAATTTGATAAAAACAGCTCAAAATGACCAAAAACAATGCTGAATTCCCAAGGGAATTCGAATTTGACAAAAACAGGTCATAATGACCGAAAACAATGCTCAATTCCCAAGGGAATTCGAATTTAACAAAAACAGCTCAAAATGACCAAAAACAATGCTTAATTCCCAAGGGAATTCGAATTTGACAAAAACAGCTCAAACTGACCAAATACAATGCTTAATTCACAAGGGAATTCGAATTTGATAAAAACAGCTCAAAATGACAAAAACAATTGCTTAATTCCCAAGGGAAATCGAATTTGACAAAAACAACTCAAAATGACCAAATACAATGCTTAATTCCCAAGGGAATTCGGAATTAACAAAAACAGCTCAAAATGACCAAAAACAATGCTTAATTCCCAAGGGAATTCGAATTTGATAAAAACAGCTCAAAATGACCAAAAACAATGCTTAATTCTCAAGGGAATTCGAATTTGACAAAAACAACTCAAAATGACCAAATACAATGCTTAATTCCCAAGGGAATTCGGAATTAACAAAAACAGCTCAAAATGACCAAAAACAATGCTTAATTCCCAAGGGAATTCGAATTTGACAAAAACAGCTCAAAATGACCAAAAACAATGCTTAATTCTCAAGGGAATTCGAATTTGACAAAAACAATTCAAAATGACCAAATACATTGCTTAATTCCCAAGGGAATTCGAATTTGATAAAAACAGCTCAAAATGACCAAAAACAATGCTTAAATCGCAAGGGAATTCGAATTTGATAAAAACAGCTCAAAATGACAAAAAAAATTGCTTAATTCCCAAAGGAAATCGAATTTGACAAAAACAACTCAAAATGACCAAATACAATGCTTAATTCCCAAGGGAATTCGGAATTAACAAAAACAGCTCAAAATGACCAAAAACAATGCTTAATTCCCAAGGAAATTCGAATTTGATAAAAACAGCTCAAAATGACCAAAAACAATGCTGAACTCCCAAGGGAATTCGAATTTGACAAAAACAGCTCATAATGACCGAAAACAATGCTCAATTTCCAAGGGAATTCGAATTTAACAAAAACAGCTCAAAATGACCAAAAACAATGCTTAATTCCCAAGGGAATTCGAATTTGACAAAAACAGCTCAAAATGATCAAATACAATGCTCAAATCGCAAGGGAATTCGAATTTGATAAAAACAGCTCAAAATGACAAAAACAATTGCTTAATTCCCAAAGGAAATCGAATTTGACAAAAACAATTCAAAATGACCAAATACATTGCTTAATTCCCAAGGGAATTCGAATTTGATAAAAACAGCTCAAAATGACCAAAAACAATGCTTAAATCGCAAGGGAATTCGAATTTGATAAAAACAGCTCAAAATGACAAAAAAAAATTGCTTAATTCCCAAAGGAAAACGAATTTGACAAAAACAACTCAAAATGACCAAATACAATGCTTAATTCTCAAGGGAATTCGGAATTAACAAAAACAGCTCAAAATGACCAAAAACAATGCTTAATTCCCAAGGGAATTCGAATTTGATAAAAACAGCTCAAAATAACCAAAAACAATGCTTAATTTCCACGGGAAATTGAATTTGACAAAAACAGCTCAAAATGACCAAAAACAATGCTCAATTCTCAAGGGAATTCGAATTTAAGAAAAACAGCTCAAAATGACCAAAAACAATGCTTAATTCCAAAGGGAATTCGGAATTAACAAAAACAGCTCAAAATGACCAAAAACAATGCTTAATTCCCAAGGGAATTCGAATTTGATAAAAACAGCTCAAAATGACCAAATACATTGATTAATTCCCAAGGGAATTCGAATTTGATAAAAACAGCTCAAAATGACCAAAAACAATGCTTAAATCGCAAGGGAATTCGAATTTGATAAAAACAGCTCAAAATTACAAAAAAAATTGCTTAATTCCCAAGGGAAATCGAATTTGACAAAAACAACTCAAAATGACCAAATACAATGCTTAATTCCCAAGGGAATTCGAATTTGACAAAAACAGCTCATAATGACCGAAAACAATGCTCAATTCCCAAGGGAATTCGAATTTAACAAAAACAGCTCAAAATGACCAAAAACAATGCTTAATTCCCAAGGGAATTCGAATTTGACAAAAACAGCTCAAAATGACCAAATACAATGCTTAATTCACAAGGGAATTCGAATTTGATAAAAACAGCTCAAAATGACAAAAAAAATTGCTTAATTCCCAAGGGAAATCGAATTTGACAAAAACAACTCAAAATGACCAAATACAATGCTTAATTCCCAACGGAATTCGGAATTAACAAAAACAGCTCAAAATGACCAAAAACAATGCTTAATTCCCAAGGGAATTCGAATTTGATAAAAACAGCTCAAAATGACCAAAAACAATGCTTAATTCTCAAGGGAATTCGAATTTGACAAAAACAATTCAAAATGACCAAATACATTGATTAATTCCCAAGGGAATTCGAATTTGATAAAAACAGCTCAAAATGACCAAAAACAATGCTTAAATCGCAAGGGAATTCGAATTTGATAAAAACAGCTCAAAATTACAAAAAACAATGCTTAATTCTCAAGGGAATTCGAATTTGACAAAAACAATTCGAAATGACCAAATACATTGATTAATTCCCAAGGGAATTCGAATTTGATAAAAACAGCTCAAAATGACCAAAAACAATGCTTAATTCCCAAGGGAATTCGAATTTGACAAAAACAGCTCAAAATGACCAAATACAATGCTTAATTCACAAGGGAATTCGAATTTGATAAAAACAGCTCAAAATGACAAAAAAAATTGCTTAATTCCCAAGGGAAATCGAATTTGACAAAAACAACTCAAAATGACCAAATACAATGCTTAATTCCCAAGGGAATTCGGAATTAACAAAAACAGCTCAAAATGACCAAAAACAATGCTTAATTCCCAAGGGAATTCGAATTTGATAAAAACAGCTCAAAATGACCAAAAACAATGCTTAATTCTCAAGGGAATTCGAATTCGACAAAAACAATTCAAAATGACCAAATACATTGATTAATTCCCAAGGGAATTCGAATTTGATAAAAACAGCTCAAAATGACCAAAAACAATGCTTAAATCGCAAGGGAATTCGAATTTGATAAAAACAGCTCAAAATTACAAAAAACAATGCTTAATTCTCAAGGGAATTCGAATTTGACAAAAACAATTCGAAATGACCAAATACATTGATTAATTCCCAAGGGAATTCGAATTTGATAAAAACAGCTCAAAATGACCAAAAACAATGCGTAAATCGCAAGGGAATTCGAATTTGATAAAAACAGCTCAAAATTACAAAAAAAATTGCTTAATTCCCAAAGGAAATCGAATTTGACAAAAACAACTCAAAATGACCAAATACAATGCTTAATTCCCAAGGGAATTCGGAATTAACAAAAACAGCTCAAAATGACCAAAAACAATGCTTAATTCCCAAGGGAATTCGAATTTGATAAAAACAGCTCAAAATAACCAAAAACAATGCTTAATTCCCACGGGAAATTGAATTTGACAAAAACAGCTCAAAATGACCAAAAACAATGCTCAATTCTCAAGGGAATTCGAATTTAAGAAAAACAGCTCAAAATGACCAAAAACAATGCTTAATTCCAAAGGGAATTCGGAATTAACAAAAACAGCTCAAAATGACCAAAAACAATGCTTAATTCCCAAGGGAATTCGAATTTGATAAAACAGCTCAAAATGACCAAAAACAATGCTTAATTCCAAAGGGAATTCCGAATTAACAAAAACAGCTCAAAATGACCAAAAACAATGCTTAATTCCCAAGGGAATTCGAATTTGATAAAAACAGCTCAAAATGACCAAAAACAATGCTTAATTCTCAAGGGAATTCGAATTTGACAAAAACAATTCAAAATGACCAAATACATTGCTTAATTCCCAAGGGAATTCGAATTTGATAAAAACAGCTCAAAATGACCAAAAACAATGCTTAAATCGCAAGGGAATTCGAATTTGACAAAAACAGCTCAAAATGACCAAAAACAATGCTTAATTCCAAAGGGAATTCGGAATTAACAAAAACAGCTCAAAAAGACCAAAAACAATGCTTAATTCCCAAGGAAATTCGAATTTGATAAAAACAGCTCAAAATGACCAAAAACAATGCTGAATTCCCAAGGGAATTCGAATTTGACAAAAACAGCTCATAATGACCGAAAACAATGCTCAATTCCCAAGGGAATTCGAATTTAACAAAAACAGCTCAAAATGACCAAAAACAATGCTTAATTCCCAAGGGAATTCGAATTTGACAAAAACAGCTCAAAATGACCAAATACAATGCTTAATTCACAAAGGAATTCGAATTTGATAAAAACAGCTCAAAATGACAAAAAAAATTGCTTAATTCCCAAGGGAAATCGAATTTGACAAAAACAACTCAAAATGACCAAATACAATGCTTAATTCCCAAGGGAATTCGGAATTAACAAAAACAGCTCAAAATGACCAAAAACAATGCTTAATTCCCAAGGGAATTCGAATTTGATAAAAACAGCTCAAAATAACCAAAAACAATGCTTCATTCCCAAGGGAAATTGAATTTGACAAAAACAGCTCAAAATGACCAAAAACAATGCTCAATTCTCAAGGGAATTCAAATTTAAGAAAAACAGCTCAAAATGACCAAAAACAATGCTTAATTCCCAAGGGAATTTGAATTTGACAAAAACAGCTCAAAATGACCAAAAACAATGCTTAATTCCCAAAAGAATTCGAATTTGACAAAAACAGCTCAAAATGACCAAAAACAATGCTTAATTCCCAAGGGAATTCGAATTTGACAAAAACAGCTCAAAATAATCAAAAACTATACTTAATTCAAAAAAGAATTCGAATTTAACAAAAACAGCTTAAAATGACCAAAAACAATGCTCAATTCTCAAGGGAATTCGAATTTAACAAAAACAGCTCAAAATGACCAAAAACAATGCTTAATTCCCAAGGGAACTCGAATTTGACAAAAACAGCTCAAAATGACCAAAACAATGCTTAATTCCCAAGGGAATTCGAATTTGATAAAAACAGCTCAAAATAACCGAAAACAATGCTTAATTCCCAAGGGAAATCGAATTTTACAAAAACAGCTCAAAATGACCAAAAACAATGCTCAATTCCCAAGGGAATTCGAATTTAACAAAAACAGCTCAAAATGACCAAAACCAATGCTTAATTCCAAAGGGAATTCGGAATTAACAAAATCAACTCAAAATGACCAAAAACAATGCTCAATTCCCAAGGGAATTCGAATTTAACAAAAACAGCTCAAAATGACCAAAAACAATGCTTAATTCCCAAGGTAACTCGAATTTGACAAAAACAGCTCAAAATGACCAAAACAATGCTTAATTCCCAAGGGAATTCGAATTTGATAAAAACAGCTCAAAATGACAGAAAACAATGCTTAATTCCAAAGGGAATTTGTAATTAACAAAAACAGTTCAAAAAGACCAAAAACAATGCTTAATTGCCAAGGAAATTCGAATTTGATAAAAACAGCTCAAAATGACCAAAAACAATGCTGAATTCCCAAGGGAATTCGAATTTGACAAAAACAGCTCATAATGACCGAAAACAATGCTCAATTCCCAAGGGAATTCGAATTTAACAAAAACAGCTCAAAATGACCAAAAACAATGCTTAATTCCCAAGGGAATTCGAATTTGACAAAAACAGCTCAAAATGACCAAATACAATGCTTAATTCACAAGGGAATTCGAATTTGATAAAAACAGCTCAAAATGACAAAAAAAATTGCTTAATTCCCAAGGGAAATCGAATTTGACAAAAACAACTCAAAATGACCAAATACAATGCTTAATTCCCAAGGGAATTCGGAATTAACAAAAACAGCTCAAAATGACCAAAAACAATGCTTAATTCCCAAGGGAATTCGAATTTGATAAAAACAGCTCAAAATGACCAAAAACAATGCTTAATTCTCAAGGGAATTCGAATTTGAGAAAAACAATTCAAAATGACCAAATACATTGCTTAATTCCCAAGGGAATTCGAATTTGATAAAAACAGCTCAAAATGACCAAAAACAATGCTTAAATCGCAAGGGAATTCGAATTTGATAAAAACAGCTCAAAATGACAAAAAAAATTGCTTAATTCCCAAAGGAAATCGAATTTGACAAAAACAACTCAAAATGACCAAATACAATGCTTAATTCCCAAGGGAATTCGGAATTAACAAAAACAGCTCAAAATGACCAAAAACAATGCTTAATTCCCAAGGAAATTCGAATTTGATAAAAACAGCTCAAAATGACCAAAAACAATGCTTAAATCGCAAGGGAATTCGAATTTGACAAAAACAGCTCAAAATGACCAAATACAATGCTTAATTCACAAGGAAATTCGAATTTGATAAAAACAGCTCAAAATGACAAAAAAAATTGCTTAATTCCCAAGGGAAATCGAATTTGACAAAAACAACTCAAAATGACCAAATACAATGCTTAATTCCCAAGGGAATTCGGAATTAACAAAAACAGCTCAAAATGACCAAAAACAATGCTTAATTCCCAAGGAAATTCGAATTTGATAAAAACAGCTCAAAATGACCAAAAACAATGCTGAACTCCCAAGGGAATTCGAATTTGACAAAAACAGCTCATAATGACCGAAAACAATGCTCAATTCCCAAGGGAATTCGAATTTAACAAAAACAGCTCAAAATGACCAAAAACAATGCTTAATTCCCAAGGGAATTCGAATTTGACAAAAACAGCTCAAAATGACCAAATACAATGTTTAAATCGCAAGGGAATTCGAATTTGATAAAAACAGCTCAAAATGACAAAAAAAATTGCTTAATTCCCAAAGGAAATCGAATTTGACAAAAACAATTCAAAATGACCAAATACATTGCTTAATTCCCAAGGGAATTCGAATTTGATAAAAACAGCTCAAAATGACCAAAAACAATGCTTAAATCGCAAGGGAATTCGAATTTGATAAAAACAGCTCAAAATGACAAAAAAAAATTGCTTAATTCCCAAAGGAAATCGAATTTGACAAAAACAACTCAAAATGACCAAATACAATGCTTAATTCCCAAGGGAATTCGGAATTAACAAAAACAGCTCAAAATGACCAAAAACAATGCTTAATTTCCAAGGAAATTCGAATTTGATAAAAACAGCTCAAAATGACCAAAAACAATGCTGAACTCCCAAGGGAATTCGAATTTGACAAAAACAGCTCATAATGACCGAAAACAATGCTCAATTCCCAAGGGAATTCGAATTTAACAAAAACAGCTCAAAATGACCAAAAACAATGCTTAATTCCCAAGGGAATTCGAATTTGACAAAAACAGCTCAAAATGACCAAATACAATGCTTAAATCGCAAGGGAATTCGAATTTGATAAAAACAGCTCAAAATGACAAAAAAAATTGCTTAATTCCCAAAGGAAATCGAATTTGACAAAAACAACTCAAAATGACCAAATACCATGCTTAATTCCCAAGGGAATTCGGAATTAACAAAAACAGCTCAAAATGACCAAAAACAATGCTTAATTCCCAAGGAAATTCGAATTTGATAAAAACAGCTCAAAATGACCAAAAACAATGCTGAATTCCCAAGGGAATTCGGAATTAACAAAAACAGCTCAAAATGACCAAAAACAATGCTTAATTCCCAAGGGAATTCGAATTTGATAAAAACAGCTCAAAATGACCAAAAACAATGCTTAATTCTCAAGGGAATTCGAATTTGACAAAAACAATTCAAAATGACCAAATACATTGCTTAATTCCCAAGGGAATTCGAATTTGATAAAAACAGCTCAAAATGACCAAAAACAATGCTTAAATCGCAAGGGAATTCGAATTTGATAAAAACAGCTCAAAATGACAAAAAAAATTGCTTAATTCCCAAAGGAAATCGAATTTGACAAAAACAACTCAAAATGACCAAATACAATGCTTAATTCCCAAGGGAATTCGGAATTAACAAAAACAGCTCAAAATGACAAAAAACAATGCTTAATTCCCAAGGAAATTCGAATTTGATAAAAACAGCTCAAAATGACCAAAAACAATGCTGAACTCCCAAGGGAATTCGAATTTGACAAAAACAGCTCATAATGACCGAAAACAATGCTCAATTTCCAAGGGAATTCGAATTTAACAAAAACAGCTCAAAATGACCAAAAACAATGCTTAATTCCCAAGGGAATTCGAATTTGACAAAAACAGCTCAAAATGATCAAATACAATGCTCAAATCGCAAGGGAATTCGAATTTGATAAAAACAGCTCAAAATGACAAAAACAATTGCTTAATTCCCAAAGGAAATCGAATTTGACAAAAACAATTCAAAATGACCAAATACATTGCTTAATTCCCAAGGGAATTCGAATTTGATAAAAACAGCTCAAAATGACCAAAAACAATGCTTAAATCGCAAGGGAATTCGAATTTGATAAAAACAGCTCAAAATGACAAAAAAAAATTGCTTAATTCCCAAAGGAAATCGAATTTGACAAAAACAACTCAAAATGACCAAATACAATGCTTAATTCTCAAGGGAATTCGGAATTAACAAAAACAGCTCAAAATGACCAAAAACAATGCTTAATTCCCAAGGGAATTCGAATTTGATAAAAACAGCTCAAAATAACCAAAAACAATGCTTAATTTCCACGGGAAATTGAATTTGACAAAAACAGCTCAAAATGACCAAAAACAATGCTCAATTCTCAAGGGAATTCGAATTTAAGAAAAACAGCTCAAAATGACCAAAAACAATGCTTAATTCCAAAGGGAATTCGGAATTAACAAAAACAGCTCAAAATGACCAAAAACAATGCTTAATTCCCAAGGGAATTCGAATTTGATAAAAACAGCTCAAAATGACCAAATACATTGATTAATTCCCAAGGGAATTCGAATTTGATAAAAACAGCTCAAAATGACCAAAAACAATGCTTAAATCGCAAGGGAATTCGAATTTGATAAAAACAGCTCAAAATTACAAAAAAAATTGCTTAATTCCCAAGGGAAATCGAATTTGACAAAAACAACTCAAAATGACCAAATACAATGCTTAATTCCCAAGGGAATTCGAATTTGACAAAAACAGCTCAAAATGACCGAAAACAATGCTCAATTCCCAAGGGAATTCGAATTTAACAAAAACAGCTCAAAATGACCAAAAACAATGCTTAATTCCCAAGGGAATTCGAATTTGACAAAAACAGCTCAAAATGACCAAATACAATGCTTAATTCACAAGGGAATTCGAATTTGATAAAAACAGCTCAAAATGACAAAAAAAATTGCTTAATTCCCAAGGGAAATCGAATTTGACAAAAACAACTCAAAATGACCAAATACAATGCTTAATTCCCAAGGGAATTCGGAATTAACAAAAACAGCTCAAAATGACCAAAAACAATGCTTAATTCCCAAGGGAATTCGAATTTGATAAAAACAGCTCAAAATGACCAAAAACAATGCTTAAATCGCAAGGGAATTCGAATTTGATAAAAACAGCTCAAAATTACAAAAAACAATGCTTAATTCTCAAGGGAATTCGAATTTGACAAAAACAATTCGAAATGACCAAATACATTGATTAATTCCCAAGGGAATTCGAATTTGATAAAAACAGCTCAAAATGACCAAAAACAATGCTTAATTCCCAAGGGAATTCGAATTTGACAAAAACAGCTCAAAATGACCAAATACAATGCTTAATTCACAAGGGAATTCGAATTTGATAAAAACAGCTCAAAATGACAAAAAAAATTGCTTAATTCCCAAGGGAAATCGAATTTGACAAAAACAACTCAAAATGACCAAATACAATGCTTAATTCCCAAGGGAATTCGGAATTAACAAAAACAGCTCAAAATGACCAAAAACAATGCTTAATTCCCAAGGGAATTCGAATTTGATAAAAACAGCTCAAAATGACCAAAAACAATGCTTAATTCTCAAGGGAATTCGAATTCGACAAAAACAATTCAAAATGACCAAATACATTGATTAATTCCCAAGGGAATTCGAATTTGATAAAAACAGCTCAAAATGACCAAAAACAATGCTTAAATCGCAAGGGAATTCGAATTTGATAAAAACAGCTCAAAATTACAAAAAACAATGCTTAATTCTCAAGGGAATTCGAATTTGACAAAAACAATTCGAAATGACCAAATACATTGATTAATTCCCAAGGGAATTCGAATTTGATAAAAACAGCTCAAAATGACCAAAAACAATGCGTAAATCGCAAGGGAATTCGAATTTGATAAAAACAGCTCAAAATTACAAAAAAAATTGCTTAATTCCCAAAGGAAATCGAATTTGACAAAAACAACTCAAAATGACCAAATACAATGCTTAATTCCCAAGGGAATTCGGAATTAACAAAAACAGCTCAAAATGACCAAAAACAATGCTTAATTCCCAAGGGAATTCGAATTTGATAAAAACAGCTCAAAATAACCAAAAACAATGCTTAATTCCCACGGGAAATTGAATTTGACAAAAACAGCTCAAAATGACCAAAAACAATGCTCAATTCTCAAGGGAATTCGAATTTAAGAAAAACAGCTCAAAATGACCAAAAACAATGCTTAATTCCAAAGGGAATTCGGAATTAACAAAAACAGCTCAAAATGACCAAAAACAATGCTTAATTCCCAAGGGAATTCGAATTTGATAAAACAGCTCAAAATGACCAAAAACAATGCTTAATTCCAAAGGGAATTCCGAATTAACAAAAACAGCTCAAAATGACCAAAAACAATGCTTAATTCCCAAGGGAATTCGAATTTGATAAAAACAGCTCAAAATGACCAAAAACAATGCTTAATTCTCAAGGGAATTCGAATTTGACAAAAACAATTCAAAATGACCAAATACATTGCTTAATTCCCAAGGGAATTCGAATTTGATAAAAACAGCTCAAAATGACCAAAAACAATGCTTAAATCGCAAGGGAATTCGAATTTGACAAAAACAGCTCAAAATGACCAAAAACAATGCTTAATTCCAAAGGGAATTCGGAATTAACAAAAACAGCTCAAAAAGACCAAAAACAATGCTTAATTCCCAAGGAAATTCGAATTTGATAAAAACAGCTCAAAATGACCAAAAACAATGCTGAATTCCCAAGGGAATTCGAATTTGACAAAAACAGCTCATAATGACCGAAAACAATGCTCAATTCCCAAGGGAATTCGAATTTAACAAAAACAGCTCAAAATGACCAAAAACAATGCTTAATTCCCAAGGGAATTCGAATTTGACAAAAACAGCTCAAAATGACCAAATACAATGCTTAATTCACAAAGGAATTCGAATTTGATAAAAACAGCTCAAAATGACAAAAAAAATTGCTTAATTCCCAAGGGAAATCGAATTTGACAAAAACAACTCAAAATGACCAAATACAATGCTTAATTCCCAAGGGAATTCGGAATTAACAAAAACAGCTCAAAATGACCAAAAACAATGCTTAATTCCCAAGGGAATTCGAATTTGATAAAAACAGCTCAAAATAACCAAAAACAATGCTTCATTCCCAAGGGAAATTGAATTTGACAAAAACAGCTCAAAATGACCAAAAACAATGCTCAATTCTCAAGGGAATTCAAATTTAAGAAAAACAGCTCAAAATGACCAAAAACAATGCTTAATTCCCAAGGGAATTTGAATTTGACAAAAACAGCTCAAAATGACCAAAAACAATGCTTAATTCCCAAAAGAATTCGAATTTGACAAAAACAGCTCAAAATGACCAAAAACAATGCTTAATTCCCAAGGGAATTCGAATTTGACAAAAACAGCTCAAAATAATCAAAAACTATACTTAATTCAAAAAAGAATTCGAATTTAACAAAAACAGCTTAAAATGACCAAAAACAATGCTCAATTCTCAAGGGAATTCGAATTTAACAAAAACAGCTCAAAATGACCAAAAACAATGCTTAATTCCCAAGGGAACTCGAATTTGACAAAAACAGCTCAAAATGACCAAAACAATGCTTAATTCCCAAGGGAATTCGAATTTGATAAAAACAGCTCAAAATAACCAAAAACAATGCTTAATTCCCAAGGGAAATCGAATTTTACAAAAACAGCTCAAAATGACCAAAAACAATGCTCAATTCCCAAGGGAATTCGAATTTAACAAAAACAGCTCAAAATGACCAAAACCAATGCTTAATTCCAAAGGGAATTCGGAATTAACAAAATCAACTCAAAATGACCAAAAACAATGCTCAATTCCCAAGGGAATTCGAATTTAACAAAAACAGCTCAAAATGACCAAAAACAATGCTTAATTCCCAAGGGAACTCGAATTTGACAAAAACAGCTCAAAATGACCAAAACAATGCTTAATTCCCAAGGGAATTCGAATTTGAAAAAAACAGCTCAAAATGACAAAAAACAATGCTTAATTCCAAAGGGAATTCGGAATTAACAAAAACAGCTCAAAAAGACCAAAAACAATGCTTAATTCCCAAGGAAATTCGAATTTGATAAAAACAGCTCAAAATGACCAAAAACAATGCTGAATTCCCAAGGGAATTCGAATTTGACAAAAACAGCTCAAAATGACCAAAAACAATGCTCAATTCCCAAGGGAATTCGAATTTAACAAAAACACCTCAAAATTACCAAAAACAATGCTCAATTCCCAAGGGAATTCGAATTTGACAAAAACAGCTCAAAATGACCAAATACAATGCTTAATTCACAAGGGAATTCGAATTTGATAAAAACAGCTCAAAATGACAAAAAAAATTGCTTAATTCCCAAGGGAAATCGAATTTGACAAAAACAACTCAAAATGACCAAATACAATGCTTAATTCCCAAGGGAATTCGGAATTAACAAAAACAGCTCAAAATGACCAAAAACAATGCTTAATTCCCAAGGGAATTCGAATTTGATAAAAACAGCTCAAAATGACCAAAAACAATGCTTAATTCTCAAGGGAATTCGAATTTGAGAAAAACAATTCAAAATGACCAAATACATTGCTTAATTCCCAAGGGAATTCGAATTTGATAAAAACAGCTCAAAATGACCAAAAACAATGCTCAATTCCCAAGGGAATTCGAATTTAACAAAAACAGCTCAAAATGACCAAAAACAATGCTTAATTCCCAAGGGAATTCGAATTTGACAAAAACAGCTCAAAATGACCAAATACAATGTTTAAATCGCAAGGGAATTCGAATTTGATAAAAACAGCTCAAAATGACAAAAAAAATTGCTTAATTCCCAAAGGAAATCGAATTTGACAAAAACAATTCAAAATGACCAAATACATTGCTTAATTCCCAAGGGAATTCGAATTTGATAAAAACAGCTCAAAATGACCAAAAACAATGCTTAAATCGCAAGGGAATTCGAATTTGATAAAAACAGCTCAAAATGACAAAAAAAAATTGCTTAATTCCCAAAGGAAATCGAATTTGACAAAAACAACTCAAAATGACCAAATACAATGCTTAATTCCCAAGGGAATTCGGAATTAACAAAAACAGCTCAAAATGACCAAAAACAATGCTTAATTCCCAAGGAAATTCGAATTTGATAAAAACAGCTCAAAATGACCAAAAACAATGCTGAACTCCCAAGGGAATTCGAATTTGACAAAAACAGCTCATAATGACCGAAAACAATGCTCAATTCCCAAGGGAATTCGAATTTAACAAAAACAGCTCAAAATGACCAAAAACAATGCTTAATTCCCAAGGGAATTCGAATTTGACAAAAACAGCTCATAATGACCAAAAACAATGCTTAAATCGCAAGGGAATTCGAATTTGATAAAAACAGCTCAAAATGACAAAAAAAATTGCTTAATTCCCAAAGGAAATCGAATTTGACAAAAACAACTCAAAATGACCAAATACCATGCTTAATTCCCAAGGGAATTCGGAATTAACAAAAACAGCTCAAAATGACCAAAAACAATGCTTAATTCCCAAGGAAATTCGAATTTGATAAAAACAGCTCAAAATGACCAAAAACAATGCTGAATTCCCAAGGGAATTCGAATTTGACAAAAACAGCTCATAATGACCGAAAACAATGCTCAATTCCCAAGGGAATTCGAATTTAACAAAAACAGCTCAAAATGACCAAAAACAATGCTTAATTCCCAAGGGAATTCGAATTTGACAAAAACAGCTCAAAATGACCAAATACAATGCTTAATTCACAAGGGAATTCGAATTTGATAAAAACAGCTCAAAATGACCAAAAGCAATGCTGAATTCCCAAGGGAATTCGAATTTGACAAAAACAGCTCATAATGACCGAAAACAATGCTCAATTCCCAAGGGAATTCGAATTTAACAAAAACAGCTCAAAATGACCAAATACATTGATTAATTCCCAAGGGAATTCGAATTTGATAAAAACAGCTCAAAATGACCAAAAACAATGCTTAAATCGCAAGGGAATTCGAATTTGATAAAAACAGCTCAAAATTACAAAAAAAATTGCTTAATTCCCAAAGGAAATCGAATTTGACAAAAACAACTCAAAATGACCAAATACAATGCTTAATTCCCAAGGGAATTCGGAATTAACAAAAACAGCTCAAAATGACCAAAAACAATGCTTAATTCCCAAGGGAATTCGAATTTGATAAAAACAGCTCAAAATAACCAAAAACAATGCTTAATTCCCACGGGAAATTGAATTTGACAAAAACAGCTCAAAATGACCAAAAACAATGCTCAATTCTCAAGGGAATTCGAATTTAAGAAAAACAGCTCAAAATGACCAAAAACAATGCTTAATTCCAAAGGGAATTCGGAATTAACAAAAACAGCTCAAAATGACCAAAAACAATGCTTAATTCCCAATGGAATTCGAATTTGATAAAAACAGCTCAAAATGACCAAAAACAATGCTGAACTCCCAAGGGAATTCGAATTTGACAAAAACAGCTCATAATGACCGAAAACAATGCTCAATTCCCAAGGGAATTCGAATTTAACAAAAACAGCTCAAAATGACCAAAAACAATGCTTAATTCCCAAGGGAATTCGAATTTGACAAAAACAGCTCAAAATGACCAAATACAATGCTTAAATCGCAAGGGAATTCGAATTTGATAAAAACAGCTCAAAATGACAAAAAAAATTGCTTAATTCCCAAAGGAAATCGAATTTGACAAAAACAACTCAAAATGACCAAATACCATGCTTAATTCCCAAGGGAATTCGGAATTAACAAAAACAGCTCAAAATGACCAAAAACAATGCTTAATTCCCAAGGAAATTCGAATTTGATAAAAACAGCTCAAAATGACCAAAAACAACGCTGAATTCCCAAGGGAATTCGAATTTGACAAAAACAGCTCATAATGACCAAAAACAATGCTCAATTCCCAAGGGAATTCGAATTTAACAAAAACAGCTCAAAATGACCAAAAACAATGCTTAATTCCCAAGGGAATTCGAATTTGACAAAAACAGCTCAAAATGACCAAATACAATGCTTAATTCACAAGGGAATTCGAATTTGATAAAAACAGCTCAAAATGACCAAAAGCAATGCTGAATTCCCAAGGGAATTCGAATTTGACAAAAACAGCTCATAATGACCGAAAACAATGCTCAATTCCCAAGGGAATTCGAATTTAACAAAAACAGCTCAAAATGACCAAAAACAATGCTTAATTCCCAAGGGAATTCGAATTTGACAAAAACAGCTCAAAATGACCAAATACATTGATTAATTCCCAAGGGAATTCGAATTTGATAAAAACAGCTCAAAATGACCAAAAACAATGCTTAAATCGCAAGGGAATTCGAATTTGATAAAAACAGCTCAAAATTACAAAAAAAATTGCTTAAGTCCCAAAGGAAATCGAATTTGACAAAAACAACTCAAAATGACCAAATACAATGCTTAATTCCCAAGGGAATTCGGAATTAACAAAAACAGCTCAAAATGACCAAAAACAATGCTTAATTCCCAAGGGAATTCGAATTTGATAAAAACAGCTCAAAATAACCAAAAACAATGCTTAATTCCCACGGGAAATTGAATTTGACAAAAACAGCTCAAAATGACCAAAAACAATGCTCAATTCTCAAGGGAATTCGAATTTAAGAAAAACAGCTCAAAATGACCAAAAACAATGCTTAATTCCAAAGGGAATTCGGAATTAACAAAAACAGCTCAAAATGACCAAAAACAATGCTTAATTCCCAATGGAATTCGAATTTGATAAAAACAGCTCAAAATGACCAAAAACAATGCTTAATTCACAAGGGAATTCCGAATTAACAAAAACAGCTCAAAATGACCAAAAACAATGCTTAATTCCCAAGGGAATTCGAATTTGATAAAAACAGCTCCAAATGACTAAAAACAATGCTTAATTCTCAAGGGAATTCGAATTTGACAAAAACAATTCAAAATGACCAAATACATTGCTTAATTCCCAAGGGAATTCGAATTTGACAAAAACAACTCAAAATGACCAAATACAATGCTTAATTCCCAAGGGAATTCGGAATTAACAAAAACAGCTCAAAATGACCAAAAACAATGCTTAATTCCCAAGGAAATTCGAATTTGATAAAAAAAGCTCAAAATGACCAAAAACAATGCTGAATTCCCAAGGGAATTCGAATTTGACAAAAACAGCTCATAATGACCGAAAACAATGCTCAATTCCCAAGGGAATTCGAATTTAACAAAAACAGCTCAAAATGTTCAAAAACAATGCTTAATTCCCAAGGGAATTCGAATTTGACAAAAACAGCTCAAAATGACCAAATACAATGCTTAATTCACAAGGGAATTCGAATTTGATAAAAACAGCTCAAAATGACAAAAAAAATTGCTTAATTCCCAAGGGAAATCGAATTTGACAAAAACAACTCAAAATGACCAAATACAATGCTTAATTCCCAAGGGAATTCGGAATTAACAAAAACAGCTCAAAATGACCAAAAACAATGCTTAATTCCCAAGGGAATTCGAATTTGATAAAAACAGCTCAAAATGACCAAAAACAATGCTTAATTCTCAAGGGAATTCGAATTTGACAAAAACAATTCAAAATGACCAAATACATTGATTAATTCCCAAGGGAATTCGAATTTGACAAAAACAACTCAAAATGACCAAATACAATGCTTAATTCCCAAGGGAATTCGGAATTAACAAAAACAGCTCAAAATGACCAAAAACAATGCTTAATTCCCAAGGAAATTCGAATTTGATAAAAAAAGCTCAAAATGACCAAAAACAATGCTGAATTCCCAAGGGAATTCGAATTTGACAAAAACAGCTCATAATGACCGAAAACAATGCTCAATTCCCAAGGGAATTCGAATTTAACAAAAACAGCTCAAAATGTTCAAAAACAATGCTTAATTCCCAAGGGAATTCGAATTTGACAAAAACAGCTCAAAATGACCAAATACAATGCTTAATTCACAAGGGAATTCGAATTTGATAAAAACAGCTCAAAATAACCAAAAACAATGCTTAATTCCCACGGGAAATTGAATTTGACAAAAACAGCTCAAAATGACCAAAAACAATGCTCAATTCTCAAGGGAATTCGAATTTAAGAAAAACAGCTCAAAATGACCAAAAACAATGCTTAATTCCAAAGGGAATTCGGAATTAACAAAAACAGCTCAAAATGACCAAAAACAATGCTTAATTCCCAATGGAATTCGAATTTGATAAAAACAGCTCAAAATGACCAAAAACAATGCTTAATTCACAAGGGAATTCCGAATTAACAAAAACAGCTCAAAATGACCAAAAACAATGCTTAATTCCCAAGGGAATTCGAATTTGATAAAAACAGCTCAAAATGACTAAAAACAATGCTTAATTCTCAAGGGAATTCGAATTTGACAAAAACAATTCAAAATGACCAAATACATTGCTTAATTCCCAAGGGAATTCGAATTTGACAAAAACAACTCAAAATGACCAAATACAATGCTTAATTCCCAAGGGAATTCGGAATTAACAAAAACAGCTCAAAATGACCAAAAACAATGCTTAATTCCCAAGGAAATTCGAATTTGATAAAAAAAGCTCAAAATGACCAAAAACAATGCTGAATTCCCAAGGGAATTCGAATTTGACAAAAACAGCTCATAATGACCGAAAACAATGCTCAATTCCCAAGGGAATTCGAATTTAACAAAAACAGCTCAAAATGTTCAAAAACAATGCTTAATTCCCAAGGGAATTCGAATTTGACAAAAACAGCTCAAAATGACCAAATATAATGCTTAATTCACAAGGGAATTCGAATTTGATAAAAACAGCTCAAAATGACAAAAAAAATTGCTTAATTCCCAAGGGAAATCGAATTTGACAAAAACAACTCAAAATGACCAAATACAATGCTTAATTCCCAAGGGAATTCGGAATTAACAAAAACAGCTCAAAATGACCAAAAACAATGCTTAATTCCCAAGGGAATTCGAATTTGATAAAAACAGCTCAAAATGACCAAAAACAATGCTTAATTCTCAAGGGAATTCGAATTTGACAAAAACAATTCAAAATGACCAAATACATTGATTAATTCCCAAGGGAATTCGAATTTGATAAAAACAGCTCAAAATGACCAAAAACAATGCTTAATTCACAAGGGAATTCGAATTTGATAAAAACAGCTCAAAATGACAAAAAAAATTGCTTAATTCCCAAGGGAAATCGAATTTGACAAAAACAACTCAAAATGACCAAATACAATACTTAATTCCCAAGGGAATTCGGAATTAACAAAAACAGCTCAAAATGACCAAAAACAATGCTTAATTCCCAAGGGAATTCGAATTTGATAAAAACAGCTCAAAATGACCAAAAACAATGCTTAATTCTCAAGGGAATTCGAATTTGACAAAAACAATTCAAAATGACCAAATACATTGATTAATTCCCAAGGGAATTTGAATTTGATAAAAACAGCTCAAAATGACCAAAAACAATGCTTAAATCGCAAGGGAATTCGAATTTGATAAAAACAGCTCAAAATTACAAAAAAAATTGCTTAATTCCCAAAGGAAATCGAATTTGACAAAAACAACTCAAAATGACCAAATACAATGCTTAATTCCCAAGGGAATTCGGAATTAACAAAAACAGCTCAAAATGACCAAAAACAATGCTTAATTCCCAAGGGAATTCGAATTTGATAAAAACAGCTCAAAATAACCAAAAACAATGCTTAATTCCCACGGGAAATTGAATTTGACAAAAACAGCTCAAAATGACCAAAAACAATGCTCAATTCTCAAGGGAATTCGAATTTAAGAAAAACAGCTCAAAATGACCAAAAACAATGCTTAATTCCAAAGGGAATTCGGAATTAACAAAAACAGCTCAAAATGACCAAAAACAATGCTTAATTCCCAAGGGAATTCGAATTTGATAAAACAGCTCAAAATGACCAAAAACAATGCTTAATTCCAAAGGGAATTCCGAATTAACAAAAACAGCTCAAAATGACCAAAAACAATGCTTAATTCCCAAGGGAATTCGAATTTGATAAAAACAGCTCAAAATGACCAAAAACAATGCTTAATTCTCAAGGGAATTCGAATTTGACAAAAACAATTCAAAATGACCAAATACATTGCTTAATTCCCAAGGGAATTCGAATTTGATAAAAACAGCTCAAAATGACCAAAAACAATGCTTAAATCGCAAGGGAATTCGAATTTGACAAAAACAGCTCAAAATGACCAAAAACAATGCTTAATTCCAAAGGGAATTCGGAATTAACAAAAACAGCTCAAAAAGACCAAAAACAATGCTTAATTCCCAAGGAAATTCGAATTTGATAAAAACAGCTCAAAATGACCAAAAACAATGCTGAATTCCCAAGGGAATTCGAATTTGACAAAAACAGCTCATAATGACCGAAAACAATGCTCAATTCCCAAGGGAATTCGAATTTAACAAAAACAGCTCAAAATGACCAAAAACAATGCTTAATTCCCAAGGGAATTCGAATTTGACAAAAACAGCTCAAAATGACCAAATACAATGCTTAATTCACAAAGGAATTCGAATTTGATAAAAACAGCTCAAAATGACAAAAAAATTTGCTTAATTCCAAAGGGAAATCGAATTTGACAAAAACAACTCAAAATGACCAAATACAATGCTTAATTCCCAAGGGAATTCGGAATTAACAAAAACAGCTCAAAATGACCAAAAACAATGCCTAATTCCCAAGGGAATTCGAATTTGATAAAAACAGCTCAAAATAACCAAAAACAATGCTTCATTCCCAAGGGAAATTGAATTTGACAAAAACAGCTCAAAATGACCAAAAACAATGCTTAATTCCCAAAAGAATTCGAATTTGACAAAAACAGCTCAAAATGACCAAAAACAATGCTTAATTCCCAAGGGAATTCGAATTTGACAAAAACAGCTCAAAATAATCAAAAACTATACTTAATTCAAAAAAGAATTCGAATTTAACAAAAACAGCTTAAAATGACCAAAAACAATGCTCAATTCTCAAGGGAATTCGAATTTAACAAAAACAGCTCAAAATGACCAAAAACAATGCTTAATTCCCAAGAGAACTCGAATTTGACAAAAACAGCTCAAAATGACCAAAACAATGCTTAATTCCCAAGGGAATTCGAATTTGATAAAAACAGCTCAAAATAACCGAAAACAATGCTTAATTCCCAAGGGAAATCGAATTTTACAAAAACAGCTCAAAATGACCAAAAACAATGCTCAATTCCCAAGGGAATTCGAATTTGACAAAAACAGCTCAAAATAATCAAAAACTATACTTAATTCAAAAAAGAATTCGAATTTAACAAAAACAGCTTAAAATGACCAAAAACAATGCTCAATTCTCAAGGGAATTCGAATTTAACAAAAACAGCTCAAAATGACCAAAAACAATGCTTAATTCCCAAGGGAACTCGAATTTGACAAAAACAGCTCAAAATGACCAAAACAATGCTTAATTCCCAAGGGAATTCGAATTTGATAAAAACAGCTCAAAATAACCGAAAACAATGCTTAATTCCCAAGGGAATTCGAATTTAACAAAAACAGCTCAAAATGACCAAAACCAATGCTTAATTCCAAAGGGACTTCGGAATTAACAAAATCAACTCAAAATGACCAAAAACAATGCTCAATTCCCAAGGGAATTCGAATTTAACAAAAACAGCTCAAAATGACCAAAAACAATGCTTAATTCCCAAGGGAACTCGAATTTGACAAAAACAGCTCAAAATGACCAAAACAATGCTTAATTCCAAAGGGAATTCGGAATTAACAAAAACAGCTCAAAAAGACCAAAAACAATGCTTAATTCCCAAGGAAATTCGAATTTGATAAAAACAGCTCAAAATGACCAAAAACAATGCTGAATTCCCAAGGGAATTCGAATTTGACAAAAACAGCTCATAATGACAGAAAACAATGCTCAATTCCCAAGGGAATTCGAATTTAACAAAATCAGCTCAAAATGACCAAAAACAATGCTTAATTCCCAAGGGAATTCGAATTTGACAAAAACAGCTCAAAATGACCAAATACAATGCTTAATTCACAAGGGAATTCGAATTTGATAAAAACAGCTCAAAATGACAAAAAAAATTGCTTAATTCCCAAGGGAAATCGAATTTGACAAAAACAACTCAAAATGACCAAAAACAATGCTTAATTCTCAAGGGAATTCGAATTTGACAAAAACAATTCAAAATGACCAAATACATTGCTTAATTCCCAAGGGAATTCGAATTTGATAAAAACAGATCAAAATGACCAAAAACAATGCTTAATTCCCAAGGGAATTCGGAATTAACAAAAACAGCTCAAAATGACCAAAAACAATGCTTAATTCCCAAGGAAATTCGAATTTGATAAAAACAGCTCAAAATGACCAAAAACAATGCTGAACTCCCAAGGGAATTCGAATTTGACAAAAACAGCTCATAATGACCGAAAACAATGCTCAATTCCCAAGGGAATTCGAATTTAACAAAAACAGCTCAAAATGACCAAAAACAATGCTTAATTCCCAAGGGAATTCGAATTTGACAAAAACAGCTCAAAATGACCAAATACAATGTTTAAATCGCAAGGGAATTCGAATTTGATAAAAACAGCTCAAAATGACAAAAAAAATTGCTTAATTCCCAAAGGAAATCGAATTTGACAAAAACAATTCAAAATGACCAAATACATTGCTTAATTCCCAAGGGAATTCGAATTTGATAAAAAAAGCTCAAAATGACCAAAAACAATGCTGAATTCCCAAGGGAATTCGAATTTGACAAAAACAGCTCATAATGACCGAAAACAATGCTCAATTCCCAAGGGAATTCGAATTTAACAAAAACAGCTCAAAATTACCAAAAACAATGCTTAATTCCCAAGGGAATTCGAATTTGACAAAAACAGCTCAAAATGACCAAATACAATGCTTAATTCACAAGGGAATTCGAATTTAACAAAAACAGCTCAAAATGACCAAAAACAATGCTTAATTCCCAAGGGAATTCGAATTTGACAAAAAAAGCTCAAAATGACCAAATACATTGATTAATTCCCAAGGGAATTCGAATTTGATAAAAACAGCTCAAAATGACCAAAAACAATGCTTAAATCGCAAGGGAATTCGAATTTGATAAAAACAGCTCAAAATTACAAAAAAAATTGCTTAATTCCCAAAGGAAATCGAATTTGACAAAAACAACTCAAAATGACCAAATACAATGCTTAATTCTCAAGGGAATTCGGAATTAACAAAAACAGCTCAAAATGACCAAAAACAATGCTTAATTCCCAAGGGAATTCGAATTTGATAAAAACAGCTCAAAATAACCAAAAACAATGCTTAATTCCCACGGGAAATTGAATTTGACAAAAACAGCTCAAAATGACCAAAAACAATGCTCAATTCTCAAGGGAATTCAAATTTAAGAAAAACAGCTCAAAATGACCAAAAACAATGCTTAATTCCAAAGGGAATTCGGAATTAACAAAAACAGCTCAAAATGACCAAAAACAATGCTTAATTCCCAAGGGAATTCGAATTTGATAAAAACAGCTCAAAATGACCAAATACAATGCTTAATTCCCAAGGGAATTCGGAATTAACAAAAACAGCTCAAAATGACCAAAAACAATGCTTAATTCCCAAGGGAATTCGAATTTGATAAAAACAGCTCAAAATAACCAAAAACAATGCTTAATTCCCACGGGAAATTGAATTTGACAAAAACAGCTCAAAATGACCAAAAACAATGCTCAATTCTCAAGGGAATTCGAATTTAAGAAAAACAGCTCAAAATGACCAAAAACAATGCTTAATTCCAAAGGGAATTCGGAATTAACAAAAACAGCTCAAAATGACCAAAAACAATGCTTAATTCCCAAGGGAATTCGAATTTGATAAAAACAGCTCAAAATGACCAAAAACAATGCTTAATTCCAAAGGGAATTCCGAATTAACAAAAACAGCTCAAAATGACCAAAAACAATGCTTAATTCCCAAGGGAATTCGAATTTGATAAAAACAGCTCAAAATGACCAAAAACAATGCTTAATTCTCAAGTGAATTCGAATTTGACAAAAACAATTCAAAATGACCAAATACATTGCTTAATTCCCAAGGGAATTCGAATTTGATAAAAACAGCTCAAAATGACCAAAAAACAATGCTTAAATCGCAAGGGAATTGGAATTTGACAAAAACAGCTCAAAATGACCAAAAACAATGCTTAATTCCAAAGGGAATTCGGAATTAACAAAAACAGCTCAAAAAGACCAAAAACAATGCTTAATTCCCAAGGAAATTCGAATTTGATAAAAACAGCTCATAATGACCGAAAACAATGCTCAATTCCCAAGGGAATTCGAATTTAACAAAAACAGCTCAAAATGACCAAAAACAATGCTTAATTCCCAAGGGAATTCGAATTTGACAAAAACAGCTCAAAATGACCAAATACAATGCTTAATTCACAAAGGAATTCGAATTTGATAAAAACAGCTCAAAATGACAAAAAAAATTGCTTAATTCCCAAGGGAAATCGAATTTGACAAAAACAACTCAAAATGACCAAATACAATGCTTAATTCCCAAGGGAATTCGGAATTAACAAAAACAGCTCAAAATGACCAAAAACATTGCTTAATTCCCAAGGGAATTCGAATTTGATAATAACAGCTCAAAATAACCAAAAACAATGCTTCATTCCCAAGGGAAATTGAATTTGACAAAAACAGCTCAAAATGACCAAAAACAATGCTCAATTCTCAAGGGAATTCAAATTTAAGAAAAACAGCTCAAAATGACCAAAAACAATGCTTAATTCCCAAGGGAATTTGAATTTGACAAAAACAGCTCAAAATGACCAAAAACAATGCTTAATTCCCAAAAGAATTCGAATTTGACAAAAACAGCTCAAAATGACCAAAAACAATGCTTAATTCCCAAGGGAATTCGAATTTGACAAAAACAGCTCAAAATAATCAAAAACAATACTTAATTCAAAAAAGAATTCGAATTTAACAAAAACAGCTTAAAATGACCAAAAACAATGCTCAATTCTCAAGGGAATTCGAATTTAACAAAAACAGCTCAAAATGACCAAAAACAATGCTTAATTCCCAAGGGAACTCGAATTTGACAAAAACAGCTCAAAATGACCAAAACAATGCTTAATTCCCAAGGGAATTCGAATTTGATAAAAACAGCTCAAAATAACCAAAAACAATGCTTAATTCCCAAGGGAAATCGAATTTTACAAAAACAGCTCAAAATGACCAAAAACAATGCTCAATTCCCAAGGGAATTCGAATTTAACAAAAACAGCTCAAAATGACCAAAACCAATGCTTAATTCCAAAGGGAATTCGGAATTAACAAAATCAACTCAAAATGACCAAAAACAATGCTCAATTCCCAAGGGAATTCGAATTTAACAAAAACAGCTCAAAATGACCAAAAACAATGCTTAATTCCCAAGGGAATTCGAATTTGACAAAAACAGCTCAAAATGACCAAAACAATGCTTAATTCCCAAGGGAATTCGAATTTGATAAAAACAGCTCAAAATGACAGAAAACAATGCTTAATTCCAAAGGGAATTCGGAATTAACAAAAACAGCTCAAAAAGACCAAAAACAATGCTTAATTCCAAAGGAAATTCGAATTTGATAAAAACAGCTCAAAATGACCAAAAACAATGCTGAATTCCCAAGGGAATTCGAATTTGACAAAAACAGCTCAAAATGACCAAATACAATGCTTAATTCACAAGGGAATTCGAATTTAACAAAAACAGCTCAAAATGACCAAAAACAATGCTTAATTCCCAAGGGAATTCGAATTTGACAAAAAAAGCTCAAAATGACCAAATACATTGATTAATTCCCAAGGGAATTCGAATTTGATAAAAACAGCTCAAAATGACCAAAAACAATGCTTAAATCGCAAGGGAATTCGAATTTGATAAAAACAGCTCAAAATTACAAAAAAAATTGCTTAATTCCCAAAGGAAATCGAATTTGACAAAAACAACTCAAAATGACCAAATACAATGCTTAATTCTCAAGGGAATTCGGAATTAACAAAAACAGCTCAAAATGACCAAAAACAAGGCTTAATTCCCAAGGGAATTCGAATTTGATAAAAACAGCTCAAAATAACCAAAAACAATGCTTAATTCCCACGGGAAATTGAATTTGACAAAAACAGCTCAAAATGACCAAAAACAATGCTCAATTCTCAAGGGAATTCGAATTTAAGAAAAACAGCTCAAAATGACCAAAAACAATGCTTAATTCCAAAGGGAATTCGGAATTAACAAAAACAGCTCAAAATGACCAAAAACAATGCTTAATTCCCAAGGGAATTCGAATTTGATAAAAACAGCTCAAAATGACCAAATACAATGCTTAATTCCCAAGGGAATTCGGAATTAACAAAAACAGCTCAAAATGACCAAAAACAATGCTTAATTCCCAAGGGAATTCGAATTTGATAAAAACAGCTCAAAATAACCAAAAACAATGCTTAATTCCCACGGGAAATTGAATTTGACAAAAACAGCTCAAAATGACCAAAAACAATGCTCAATTCTCAAGGGAATTCGAATTTAAGAAAAACAGCTCAAAATGACCAAAAACAATGCTTAATTCCAAAGGGAATTCGGAATTAACAAAAACAGCTCAAAATGACCAAAAACAATGCTTAATTCCCAAGGGAATTCGAATTTGATAAAAACAGCTCAAAATGACCAAAAACAATGCTTAATTCCAAAGGGAATTCCGAATTAACAAAAACAGCTCAAAATGACCAAAAACAATGCTTAATTCCCAAGGGAATTCGAATTTGATAAAAACAGCTCAAAATGACCAAAAACAATGCTTAATTCTCAAGGGAATTCGAATTTGACAAAAACAATTCAAAATGACCAAATACATTGCTTAATTCCCAAGGGAATTCGAATTTGATAAAAACAGCTCAAAATGACCAAAAACAATGCTTAAATCGCAAGGGAATTCGAATTTGACAAAAACAGCTCAAAATGACCAAAAACAATGCTTAATTCCAAAGGGAATTTGGAATTAACAAAAACAGCTCAAAAAGACCAAAAACAATGCTTAATTCCCAAGGAAATTCGAATTTGATAAAAACAGCTCATAATGACCGAAAACAATGCTCAATTCCCAAGGGAATTCGAATTTAACAAAAACAGCTCAAAATGACCAAAAACAATGCTTAATTCCCAAGGGAATTCGAATTTGACAAAAACAGCTCAAAATGACCAAATACAATGCTTAATTCACAAAGGAATTCGAATTTGATAAAAACAGCTCAAAATGACAAAAAAAATTGCTTAATTCCCAAGGGAAATCGAATTTGACAAAAACAACTCAAAATGACCAAATACAATGCTTAATTCCCAAGGGAATTCGGAATTAACAAAAACAGCTCAAAATGACCAAAAACAATGCTTAATTCCCAAGGGAATTCGAATTTGATAATAACAGCTCAAAATAACCAAAAACAATGCTTCATTCCCAAGGGAAATTGAATTTGACAAAAACAGCTCAAAATGACCAAAAACAATGCTCAATTCTCAAGGGAATTCAAATTTAAGAAAAACAGCTCAAAATGACCAAAAACAATGCTTAATTCCCAAGGGAATTTGAATTTGACAAAAACAGCTCAAAATGACCAAAAACAATGCTTAATTCCCAAAAGAATTCGAATTTGACAAAAACAGCTCAAAATGACCAAAAACAATGCTTAATTCCCAAGGGAATTCGAATTTGACAAAAACAGCTCAAAATAATCAAAAACAATACTTAATTCAAAAAAGAATTCGAATTTAACAAAAACAGCTTAAAATGACCAAAAACAATGCTCAATTCTCAAGGGAATTCGAATTTAACAAAAACAGCTCAAAATGACCAAAAACAATGCTTAATTCCCAAGGGAACTCGAATTTGACAAAAACAGCTCAAAATGACCAAAACAATGCTTAATTCCCAAGGGAATTCGAATTTGATAAAAACAGCTCAAAATAACCAAAAACAATGCTTAATTCCCAAGGGAAATCGAATTTTACAAAACAGCTCAAAATGACCAAAAACAATGCTCAATTCCCAAGGGAATTCGAATTTAACAAAAACAGCTCAAAATGACCAAAACCAATGCTTAATTCCAAAGGGAATTCGGAATTAACAAAAACAACTCAAAATGACCAAAAACAATGCTCAATTCCCAAGGGAATTCGAATTTAACAAAAACAGCTCAAAATGACCAAAAACAATGCTTAATTCCCAAGGGAACTCGAATTTGACAAAAACAGCTCAAAATGACCAAAACAATGCTTAATTCCCAAGGGAATTCGAATTTGAAAAAAACAGCTCAAAATGACAAAAAACAATGCTTAATTCCAAAGGGAATTCGGAATTAACAAAAACAGCTCAAAAAGACCAAAAACAATGCTTAATTCCCAAGGAAATTCGAATTTGATAAAAACAGCTCAAAATGACCAAAAACAATGCTGAATTCCCAAGGGAATTCGAATTTGACAAAAACAGGTCATAATGACCGAAAACAATGCTCAATTCCCAAGGGAATTCGAATTTAACAAAAACAGCTCAAAATGACCAAAAACAATGCTTAATTCCCAAGGGAATTCGAATTTGACAAAAACAGCTCAAAATGACCAAATACAATGCTTAATTCACAAGGGAATTCGAATTTGATAAAAACAGCTCAAAATGACAAAAACAATTGCTTAATTCCCAAGGGAAATCGAATTTGACAAAAACAACTCAAAATGACCAAATACAATGCTTAATTCCCAAGGGAATTCGGAATTAACAAAAACAGCTCAAAATGACCAAAAACAATGCTTAATTCCCAAGGGAATTCGAATTTGATAAAAACAGCTCAAAATGACCAAAAACAATGCTTAATTCTCAAGGGAATTCGAATTTGACAAAAACAATTCAAAATGACCAAATCCATTGCTTAATTCCCAAGGGAATTCGAATTTGATAAAAACAGCTCAAAATGACCAAAAACAATGCTTAAATCGCAAGGGAATTCGAATTTGATAAAAACAGCTCAAAATGACAAAAAAAATTGCTTAATTCCCAAAGGAAATCGAATTTGACAAAAACAACTCAAAATGACCAAATACAATGCTTAATTCCCAAGGGAATTCGGAATTAACAAAAACAGCTCAAAATGACCAAAAACAATGCTTAATTCCCAAGGAAATTCGAATTTGATAAAAACAGCTCAAAATGACCAAAAACAATGCTGAACTCCCAAGGGAATTCGAATTTGACAAAAACAGCTCATAATGACCGAAAACAATGCTCAATTTCCAAGGGAATTCGAATTTAACAAAAACAGCTCAAAATGACCAAAAACAATGCTTAATTCCCAAGGGAATTCGAATTTGACAAAAACAGCTCAAAATGATCAAATACAATGCTTAAATCGCAAGGGAATTCGAATTTGATAAAAACAGCTCAAAATGACAAAAACAATTGCTTAATTCCCAAAGGAAATCGAATTTGACAAAAACAATTCAAAATGACCAAATACATTGCTTAATTCCCAAGGGAATTCGAATTTGATAAAAACAGCTCAAAATGACCAAAAACAATGCTTAAATCGCAAGGGAATTCGAATTTGATAAAAACAGCTCAAAATGACAAAAAAAAATTGCTTAATTCCCAAAGGAAATCGAATTTGACAAAAACAACTCAAAATGACCAAATACAATGCTTAATTCTCAAGGGAATTCGGAATTAACAAAAACAGCTCAAAATGACCAAAAACAATGCTTAATTCCCAAGGGAATTCGAATTTGATAAAAACAGCTCAAAATAACCAAAAACAATGCTTAATTTCCACAGGAAATTGAATTTGACAAAAACAGCTCATAATGACCGAAAACAATGCTCAATTTTCAAGGGAATTCGAATTTAAGAAAAACAGCTCAAAATGACCAAAAACAATGCTTAATTCCAAAGGGAATTCGGAATTAACAAAAACAGCTCAAAATGACCAAAAACAATGCTTAATTCCCAAGGGAATTCGAATTTGATAAAAACAGCTCAAAATGACCAAATACAATGCTTAATTCCCAAGGGAATTCGGAATTAACAAAAACAGCTCAAAATGACCAAAAACAATGCTTAATTCCCAAGGGAATTCGAATTTGACAAAAACAATTCAAAATGACCAAATACATTGCTCAATTCCCAAGGGAATTCGAATTTGATAAAAACAGCTCAAAATGACCAAAAACAATGCTTAAATCGCAAGGGAATTCGAATTTGACAAAAACAGATCAAAATGACCAAAAACAATGCTTAATTCCAAAGGGAATTCGGAATTAACAAAAACAGCTCAAAAAGACCAAAAACAATGCTTAATTTCCACAGGAAATTGAATTTGACAAAAACAGCTCATAATGACCGAAAACAATGCTCAATTTCCAAGGGAATTCGAATTTAACAAAAACAGCTCAAAATGACCAAAAACAATGCTTAATTCCCAAGGGAATTCGAATTTGACAAAAACAGCTCAAAATGACCAAATACAATGCTTAATTCACAAAGGAATTCGAATTTGATAAAAACAGCTCAAAATGACAAAAAAAATTGCTTAATTCCCAAGGGAAATCGAATTTGACAAAAACAACTCAAAATGACCAAATACAATGCTTAATTCCCAAGGGAATTCGGAATTAACAAAAACAGCTCAAAATGACCAAAAACAATGCTTAATTCCCAAGGGAATTCGAATTTGATAAAAACAGCTCAAAATAACCAAAAACAATGCTTCATTCCCAAGGGAAATTGAATTTGACAAAAACAGCTCAAAATGACCAAAAACAATGCTCAATTCTCAAGGGAATTCAAATTTAAGAAAAACAGCTCAAAATGACCAAAAACAATGCTTAATTCCCAAGGGAAATTGAATTTGACAAAAACAGCTCAAAATGACCAAAAACAATGCTTAATTCCCAAAAGAATTCGAATTTGACAAAAACAGCTCAAAATGACCAAAAACAATGCTTAATTCCAAAGGGAATTTGGAATTAACAAAAACAGCTCAAAATGACCAAAAACAATGCTTAATTCCCAAGGGAAGTCGAATTTGATAAAAACAGCTCAAAATGACAAAAACAATTGCTTAATTCCCAAGGGAAATCGAATTTGACAAAAACAACTCAAAATGACCAAATACAATGCTTAATTCCCAAGGGAATTCGGAATTAACAAAAACAGCTCAAAATGACCAAAAACAATGCTTAATTCCCAAGGGAATTCGAATTTGATAAAAACAGCTCAAAATGACCAAAAACAATGCTTAATTCTCAAGGGAATTCGAATTTGACAAAAACAATTCAAAATGACCAAATACATTGCTTAATTCCCAAGGGAATTCGAATTTGATAAAAACAGCTCAAAATGACCAAAAACAATGCTTAAATCGCAAGGGAATTCGAATTTGATAAAAACAGCTCAAAATGACAAAAAAAATTGCTTAATTCCCAAAGGAAATCGAATTTGACAAAAACAACTCAAAATGACCAAATACAATGCTTAATTCCCAAGGGAATTCGGAATTAACAAAAACAGCTCAAAATGACCAAAAACAATGCTTAATTCCCAAGGAAATTCGAATTTGATAAAAACAGCTCAAAATGACCAAAAACAATGCTGAACTCCCAAGGGAATTCGAATTTGACAAAAACAGCTCATAATGACCGAAAACAATGCTCAATTTCCAAGGGAATTCGAATTTAACAAAAACAGCTCAAAATGACCAAAAACAATGCTTAATTCCCAAGGGAATTCGAATTTGACAAAAACAGCTCAAAATGATCAAATACAATGCTTAAATCGCAAGGGAATTCGAATTTGATAAAAACAGCTCAAAATGACAAAAACAATTGCTTAATTCCCAAAGGAAAACGAATTTGACAAAAACAATTCAAAATGACCAAATACATTGCTTAATTCCCAAGGGAATTCGAATTTGATAAAAACAGCTCAAAATGACCAAAAACAATGCTTAAATCGCAAGGGAATTCGAATTTGATAAAAACAGCTCAAAATGACAAAAAAAAATTGCTTAATTCCCAAAGGAAATCGAATTTGACAAAAACAACTCAAAATGACCAAATACAATGCTTAATTCTCAAGGGAATTCGGAATTAACAAAAACAGCTCAAAATGACCAAAAACAATGCTTAATTCCCAAGGGAATTCGAATTTGATAAAAACAGCTCAAAATAACCAAAAACAATGCTTAATTTCCACAGGAAATTGAATTTGACAAAAACAGCTCAAAATGACCAAAAACAATGCTCAATTCTCAAGGGAATTCGAATTTAAGAAAAACAGCTCAAAATGACCAAAAACAATGCTTAATTCCAAAGGGAATTCGGAATTAACAAAAACAGCTCAAAATGACCAAAAACAATGCTTAATTCCCAAGGGAATTCGAATTTGATAAAAACAGCTCAAAATGACCAAATACAATGCTTAATTCCCAAGGGAATTCGGAATTAACAAAAACAGCTCAAAATGACCAAAAACAATGCTTAATTCCCAAGGGAATTCGAATTTGACAAAAACAATTCAAAATGACCAAATACATTGCTTAATTCCCAAGGGAATTCGAATTTGATAAAAACAGCTCAAAATGACCAAAAACAATGCTTAAATCGCAAGGGAATTCGAATTTGACAAAAACAGATCAAAATGACCAAAAACAATGCTTAATTCCAAAGGGAATTCGGAATTAACAAAAACAGCTCAAAAAGACCAAAAACAATGCTTAATTCCCAAGGAAATTCGAATTTGATAAAAACAGCTCATAATGACCGAAAACAATGCTCAATTCCCAAGGGAATTCGAATTTAACAAAAACAGCTCAAAATGACCAAATACAATGCTTAATTCCCAAGGGAATTCGAATTTGACAAAAACAGCTCAAAATGACCAAATACAATGCTTAATTCACAAAGGAATTCGAATTTGATAAAAACAGCTCAAAATGACAAAAAAAATTGCTTAATTCCCAAGGGAAATCGAATTTGACAAAAACAACTCAAAATGACCAAATACAATGCTTAATTCCCAAGGGAATTCGGAATTAACAAAAACAGCTCAAAATGACCAAAAACAATGCTTAATTCCCAAGGGAATTCGAATTTGATAAAAACAGCTCAAAATAACCAAAAACAATGCTTCATTCCCAAGGGAATTCGGAATTAACAAAAACAGCTCAAAATGACCAAAAACAATGCTTAATTCCCAAGGAAATTCGAATTTGATAAAAACAGCTCAAAATGACCAAAAACAATGCTGAACTCCCAAGGGAATTCGAATTTGACAAAAACAGCTCATAATGACCGAAAACAATGCTCAATTTCCAAGGGAATTCGAATTTAACAAAAACAGCTCAAAATGACCAAAAACAATGCTTAATTCCAAAGGGAATTTGGAATTAACAAAAACAGCTCAAAATGACCAAAAACAATGCTTAATTCCCAAGGGAAGTCGAATTTGATAAAAACAGCTCAAAATGACCAAAAACAATGCTTAATTCTCAAGGGAATTCGAATTTGACAAAAACAATTCAATATGACCAAATACATTGCTTAATTCCCAAGGGAATTCGAATTTGATAAAAACAGCTCAAAATGACCAAAAACAATGCTTAAATCCCAAGGGAATTCGAATTTGACAAAAACAGCTCAAAATGACCAAAAACAATGCTTAATTCCAAAGGGAATTCGGAATTAACAAAAACAGGTCAAAAAGACCAAAAACAATGCTTAATTCCCAAGGAAATTCGAATTTGATAAAAACAGCTCAAAATGACCAAAAACAATGCTGAATTCCCAAGGGAATTCGAATTTGACAAAAACAGGTCATAATGACCGAAAACAATGCTCAATTCCCAAGGGAATTCGAATTTAACAAAAACAGCTCAAAATGACCAAAAACAATGCTTAATTCCCAAGGGAATTCGAATTTGACAAAAACAGCTCAAAATGACCAAATACAATGCTTAATTCACAAGGGAATTCGAATTTGATAAAAACAGCTCAAAATGACAAAAACAATTGCTTAATTCCCAAGGGAAATCGAATTTGACAAAAACAACTCAAAATGACCAAATACAATGCTTAATTCCCAAGGGAATTCGGAATTAACAAAAACAGCTCAAAATGACCAAAAACAATGCTTAATTCCCAAGGGAATTCGAATTTGATAAAAACAGCTCAAAATGACCAAAAACAATGCTTAATTCTCAAGGAAATTCGAATTTGACAAAAACAATTCAAAATGACCAAATACATTGCTTAATTCCCAAGGGAATTCGAATTTGATAAAAACAGCTCAAAATGACCAAAAACAATGCTTAAATCGCAAGGGAATTCGAATTTGATAAAAACAGCTCAAAATGACAAAAAAAATTGCTTAATTCCCAAAGGAAATCGAATTTGACAAAAACAACTCAAAATGACCAAATACAATGCTTAATTCCCAAGGGAATTCGGAATTAACAAAAACAGCTCAAAATGACCAAAAACAATGCTTAATTCCCAAGGAAATTCGAATTTGATAAAAACAGCTCAAAATGACCAAAAACAATGCTGAACTCCCAAGGGAATTCGAATTTGACAAAAACAGCTCATAATGACCGAAAACAATGCTCAATTTCCAAGGGAATTCGAATTTAACAAAAACAGCTCAAAATGACCAAAAACAATGCTTAATTCCAAAGGGAATTTGGAATTAACAAAAACAGCTCAAAATGACCAAAAACAATGCTTAATTCCCAAGGGAAGTCGAATTTGATAAAAACAGCTCAAAATGACCAAAAACAATGCTTAATTCTCAAGGGAATTCGAATTTGACAAAAACAATTCAATATGACCAAATACATTGCTTAATTCCCAAGGGAATTCGAATTTGATAAAAACAGCTCAAAATGACCAAAAACAATGCTTAAATCCCAAGGGAATTCGAATTTGACAAAAACAGCTCAAAATGACCAAAAACAATGCTTAATTCCAAAGGGAATTCGGAATTAACAAAAACAGGTCAAAAAGACCAAAAACAATGCTTAATTCCCAAGGAAATTCGAATTTGATAAAAACAGCTCAAAATGACCAAAAACAATGCTGAATTCCCAAGGGAATTCGAATTTGACAAAAACAGGTCATAATGACCGAAAACAATGCTCAATTCCCAAGGGAATTCGAATTTAACAAAAACAGCTCAAAATGACCAAAAACAATGCTTAATTCCCAAGGGAATTCGAATTTGACAAAAACAGCTCAAAATGACCAAATACAATGCTTAATTCACAAGGGAATTCGAATTTGATAAAAACAGCTCAAAATGACAAAAACAATTGCTTAATTCCCAAGGGAAATCGAATTTGACAAAAACAACTCAAAATGACCAAATACAATGCTTAATTCCCAAGGGAATTCGGAATTAACAAAAACAGCTCAAAATGACCAAAAACAATGCTTAATTCCCAAGGGAATTCGAATTTGATAAAAACAGCTCAAAATGACCAAAAACAATGCTTAATTCTCAAGGAAATTCGAATTTGACAAAAACAATTCAAAATGACCAAATACATTGCTTAATTCCCAAGGGAATTCGAATTTGATAAAAACAGCTCAAAATGACCAAAAACAATGCTTAAATCGCAAGGGAATTCGAATTTGATAAAAACAGCTCAAAATGACAAAAAAAATTGCTTAATTCCCAAAGGAAATCGAATTTGACAAAAACAACTCAAAATGACCAAATACAATGCTTAATTCCCAAGGGAATTCGGAATTAACAAAAACAGCTCAAAATGACCAAAAACAATGCTTAATTCCCAAGGAAATTCGAATTTGATAAAAACAGCTCAAAATGACCAAAAACAATGCTGAACTCCCAAGGGAATTCGAATTTGACAAAAACAGCTCATAATGACCGAAAACAATGCTCAATTTCCAAGGGAATTCGAATTTAACAAAAACAGCTCAAAATGACCAAAAACAATGCTTAATTCCCAAGGGAATTCGAATTTGACAAAAACAGCTCAAAATGATCAAATACAATGCTTAAATCGCAAGGGAATTCGAATTTGATAAAAACAGCTCAAAATGACAAAAACAATTGCTTAATTCCCAAAGGAAATCGAATTTGACAAAAACAATTCAAAATGACCAAATACATTGCTTAATTCCCAAGGGAATTCGAATTTGATAAAAACAGCTCAAAATGACCAAAAACAATGCTTAAATCGCAAGGGAATTCGAATTTGATAAAAACAGCTCAAAATGACAAAAAAAAATTGCTTAATTCCCAAAGGAAATCGAATTTGACAAAAACAACTCAAAATGACCAAATACAATGCTTAATTCTCAAGGGAATTCGGAATTAACAAAAACAGCTCAAAATGACCAAAAACAATGCTTAATTCCCAAGGGAATTCGAATTTGATAAAAACAGCTCAAAATAACCAAAAACAATGCTTAATTTCCACGGGAAATTGAATTTGACAAAAACAGCTCAAAATGACCAAAAACAATGCTCAATTCTCAAGGGAATTCGAATTTAAGAAAAACAGCTCAAAATGACCAAAAACAATGCTTAATTCCAAAGGGAATTCGGAATTAACAAAAACAGCTCAAAATGACCAAAAACAATGCTTAATTCCCAAGGGAATTCGAATTTGATAAAAACAGCTCAAAATGACCAAATACAATGCTTAATTCCCAAGGGAATTCGGAATTAACAAAAACAGCTCAAAATGACCAAAAACAATGCTTAATTCCCAAGGGAATTCGAATTTGACAAAAACAATTCAAAATGACCAAATACATTGCTCAATTCCCAAGGGAATTCGAATTTGATAAAAACAGCTCAAAATGACCAAAAACAATGCTTAAATCGCAAGGGAATTCGAATTTGACAAAAACAGATCAAAATGACCAAAAACAATGCTTAATTCCAAAGGGAATTCGGAATTAACAAAAACAGCTCAAAAAGACCAAAAACAATGCTTAATTCCCAAGGAAATTCGAATTTGATAAAAACAGCTCATAATGACCGAAAACAATGCTCAATTCCCAAGGGAATTCGAATTTAACAAAAACAGCTCAAAATGACCAAAAACAATGCTTAATTCCCAAGGGAATTCGAATTTGATAAAAACAGCTCAAAATGACCAAATACAATGCTTAATTCCCAAGGGAATTCGGAATTAACAAAAACAGCTCAAAATGACCAAAAACAATGCTTAATTCCCAAGGGAATTCGAATTTGACAAAAACAATTCAAAATGACCAAATACATTGCTTAATTCCCAAAAGAATTCGAATTTGACAAAAACAGCTCAAAATGACCAAAAACAATGCTTAATTCCAAAGGGAATTTGGAATTAACAAAAACAGCTCAAAATGACCAAAAACAATGCTTAATTCCAAAGGGAATTCGGAATTAACAAAAACAGCTCAAAAAGACCAAAAACAATGCTTAATTCCCAAGGAAATTCGAATTTGATAAAAACAGCTCATAATGACCGAAAACAATGCTCAATTCCCAAGGGAATTCGAATTTAACAAAAACAGCTCAAAATGACCAAAAACAATGCTTAATTCCCAAGGGAATTCGAATTTGACAAAAACAGCTCAAAATGACCAAATACAATGCTTAATTCACAAAGGAATTCGAATTTGATAAAAACAGCTCAAAATGACAAAAAAAATTGCTTAATTCCCAAGGGAAATCGAATTTGACAAAAACAACTCAAAATGACCAAATACAATGCTTAATTCCCAAGGGAATTCGGAATTAACAAAAACAGCTCAAAATGACCAAAAACAGTGCTTAATTCCCAAGGGAATTCGAATTTGATAAAAACAGCTCAAAATAACCAAAAACAATGCTTCATTCCCAAGGGAAATTGAATTTGACAAAAACAGCTCAAAATGACCAAAAACAATGCTCAATTCTCAAGGGAATTCAAATTTAAGAAAAACAGCTCAAAATGACCAAATACATTGCTTAATTCCCAAAAGAATTCGAATTTGACAAAAACAGCTCAAAATGACCAAAAACAATGCTTAATTCCAAAGGGAATTTGGAATTAACAAAAACAGCTCAAAATGACCAAAAACAATGCTTAATTCCAAAGGGAATTCGGAATTAACAAAAACAGCTCAAAAAGACCAAAAACAATGCTTAATTCCCAAGGAAATTCGAATTTGATAAAAACAGCTCATAATGACCAAAAACAATGCTTAATTCCCAAGGGAATTCGAATTTGACAAAAACAGCTCAAAATGACCAAATACAATGCTTAATTCACAAAGGAATTCGAATTTGATAAAAACAGCTCAAAATGACAAAAAAAATTGCTTAATTCCCAAGGGAAATCGAATTTGACAAAAACAACTCAAAATGACCAAATACAATGCTTAATTCCCAAGGGAATTCGGAATTAACAAAAACAGCTCAAAATGACCAAAAACAGTGCTTAATTCCCAAGGGAATTCGAATTTGATAAAAACAGCTCAAAATAACCAAAAACAATGCTTCATTCCCAAGGGAAATTGAATTTGACAAAAACAGCTCAAAATGACCAAAAACAATGCTCAATTCTCAAGGGAATTCAAATTTAAGAAAAACAGCTCAAAATGACCAAAAACAATGCTTAATTCCCAAGGGAAATTGAATTTGACAAAAACAGCTCAAAATGACCAAAAACAATGCTTAATTCCCAAAAGAATTCGAATTTGACAAAAACAGCTCAAAATGACCAAAAACAATGCTTAATTCCAAAGGGAATTTGGAATTAACAAAAACAGCTCAAAATGACCAAAAACAATGCTTAATTCCCAAGGGAAGTCGAATTTGATAAAAACAGCTCAAAATGACCAAAAACAATGCTTAATTCTCAAGGGAATTCGAATTTGACAAAAACAATTCAATATGACCAAATACATTGCTTAATTCCCAAGGGAATTCGAATTTGATAAAAACAGCTCAAAATGACCAAAAACAATGCTTAAATCCCAAGGGAATTCGAATTTGACAAAAACAGCTCAAAATGACCAAAAACAATGCTTAATTCCAAAGGGAATTCGGAATTAACAAAAACAGGTCAAAAAGACCAAAAACAATGCTTAATTCCCAAGGAAATTCGAATTTGATAAAAACAGCTCAAAATGACCAAAAACAATGCTGAATTCCCAAGGGAATTCGAATTTGACAAAAACAGCTCATAATGACCAAAAACAATGCTCAATTCCCAAGGGAATTCGAATTTAACAAAAACAGCTCAAAGTGACCAAAAACAATGCTTAATTCCCAATTGAATTCGAATTTGACAAAAACAGCTCAAAATGACCAAATACAATGCTTAATTCACAAGGGAATTCGAAATTGATAAAAACAGCTCAAAATGACGAAAAACATTGCTTAATTCCCAAGGGAATTCGAATTTGACAAAAACAACTCAAAGTGACCAAATACAATGCTTAATTCCCAAAGGAATTCGGAATTAACAAAAACAGCTCAAAATGATAAAAACAATGCTTAATTCCCAAGGGATTCGAATTTGATAAAAACAGCTCAAAATAACCAAAAACAATGCTTAATTCCCAAGGGAAATTGAATTTGACAAAAACAGCTCAAAATGACCAAAAACAATGCTTAATTCCAAAGGGAATTCGGAATTAACAAAAACAGCTCAAAATGACCAAAAACAATGCTTAATTCCCAAGGGAATTCGAATTTGATAAAAACAGCTCAAAATGACCAAAACTAATGCTTAATTCTAAAGGGAATTCGGAATTAACAAAATCAACTCAAAATGACCAAACACAATGCTTAATTTCAAAGGGAATTGGGAATTAACAAAAACAACTCAAAATGACCAAAAACAATGCTTAAGTCCCAAGGGAATTCGAATTTGATAAAAACAGCTCAAAATGACCAAAAACAATGCTTAAATCTAAAGGGAATTCGAATTTGACAAAAACAACTTAAAATGACCAAATACAATGCTTAATTCCCAAAGAAATTCGAATTCAACAAAAACAGCTCAAAATTACCAAAAACAATGCTCAATTCCTAAGGGAATTCGAATTTAACAAAAACAGCTCAAAATGTCCAAATACAATGCTGAATTCCCAAGGGAAATCAAATTTAACAAAAACAGCTCAAAATGACCAGAAACAATGCCTAATTCCCAAGGGAATTCGAATTTGACAAAAACAGCTCAAAATGACCAAAAACAATGTTTAATTCCAAAGGGAATTCGGAATTAACAGAAACAGCTCAAAGTGACCAAATACAATGCTTAAATCCCAAGGGAATTCGAATTTGAAAAAACAGCTCAAAATGACCAAAAACAATGCTTAATTCCCAAGGGAATTTGAATTTGACAAAAACAGCTCAAAATGACCAAAAACAATGTTTAATTCCCAAGGGAATTCGAATTTGACAAAAACAGCTCAAAATAACCAAAAACAATGCTTAATTCCCAAGGGAAATTGAATTTGACAAAAACAGCTCAAAATGACCAAAAACATTGCTCAATTCTCAAGGGAATTCGAATTTAAGAAAAACAGCTCAAAATGACCAAATACAATGCTTAATTCCCAAGGGAATTCGAATTTGACAAAAACAGCTCAAAATGACCAAAAACAATGCTTAATTCCCAAGGGAATTCGAATTTGACAAAAACAGCTCAAAATAACCAAAAACAATGCTTAATTCCAAAGGGAATTCGGAATTAACAAAAACAGCTCAAAATGACCAAAAACAATGCTTAATTCCCAAGGGAATTCGAATTTGATAAAAACAGCTCAAAATGACCAAAACTAATGCTTAATTCTAAAGGGAATTCGGAATTAACAAAATCAACTCAAAATGACCAAACACAATGCTTAATTTCAAAGGGAATTGGGAATTAACAAAAACAACTCAAAATGACCAAAAACAATGCTTAAGTCCCAAGGGAATTCAAATTTGATAAAAACAGCTCAAAATGACCAAAAACAATGCTTAATTCCCAAGGGAATTCGAATTTGACAAAAACAACTTAAAATGACCAAATACAATGCTTAATTCCCAAAGAAATTCGAATTCAACAAAAACAGCTCAAAATTACCAAAAACAATGCTCAATTCCTAAGGGAATTCGAATTTAACAAAAACAGCTCAAAATGTCCAAATACAATGCTGAATTCCCAAGGGAAATCAAATTTAACAAAAACAGCTCAAAATGACCAGAAACAATGCCTAATTCCCAAGGGAATTCGAATTTCACAAAAACAGCTCAAAATGACCAAAAACAATGTTTAATTCCAAAGGGAATTCGGAATTAACAGAAACAGCTCAAAGTGACCAAATACAATGCTTAAATCCCAAGGGAATTCGAATTTGAAAAAACAGCTCAAAATGACCAAAAACAATGCTTAATTCCCAAGGGAATTTGAATTTGACAAAAACAGCTCAAAATGACCAAAAACAATGTTTAATTCCCAAGGGAATTCGAATTTGACAAAAACAGCTCAAAATGACCATAAACAATGCTTAATTCCAAATGGAATTCGAATTTGACAAAAACAGCTCAAAATGATCAAAAACAATGTTTAATCTCCAAGGGAATTCGGAATTAACAAAAACAGCTCAAAATGATAAAAACAATGCTTAATTCCCAAGGGAATTCGAATTTGACAAAAACAGCTCAAAATGACCAAAAACAATGTTTAATTCCAAAGGGAATTCGGAATTAACAGAAACAGCTCAAAGTGACCAAATACAATGCTTAAATCCCAAGGGAATTCGAATTTGAAAAAACAGCTCAAAATGACCAAAAACAATGCTTAATTCCCAAGGGAATTTGAATTTGACAAAAACAGCTCAAAATGACCAAAAACAATGTTTAATTCCCAAGGGAATTCGAATTTGACAAAAACAGCTCAAAATGACCATAAACAATGCTTGATTCCAAAGGGAATTCGAATTTGACAAAAACAGCTCAAAATGACCAAAAACAATGCTTAATTCCAAAGGGAATTCGGAATTAACAAAAACAGCTCAAAATGACCAAAAACAATGCTTAATTCCCAAGGGAAATCGAATTTAACAAAAACAGCTCAAAATGACCATAAACAATGCTTAATTCCCAAGGGAATTCGAATTTGATAAAAACAGTTCAAAGTGACCAAAAACAATGCTTAATTCCAAAGGGAATTCGGAATTAACAAAAACAGCTCAAAATGACCAAAAACAATGCTTAATTCCCAAGGGAATTCGAATTTGATAAAAACAGCTCAAAATGACCAAAAACAATGCTTAATTCTCAAGGGAATTCGAATTTGACAAAAACAATTCAAAATGACCAAATACATTGCTTAATTCCCAAGGGAATTCGAATTTGATAAAAACAGCTCAAAATGACCAAAAACAATGCTTAAATCGCAAGGGAATTCGAATTTGACAAAAACAGCTCAAAATTACCAAAAACAATGCTTAATTCCAAAGGGAATTCGGAATTAACAAAAACAGCTCAAAAAGACCAAAAACAATGCTTAATTCCCAAGGAAATTCAAATTTGATAAAAACAGCTCAAAATGACCAAAAACAATGCTGAATTCCCAAGGGAATTCGAATTTGACAAAAACAGCTCATAATGACCGAAAACAATGCTCAATTCCCAAGGGAATTCGAATTTAACAAAAACAGCTCAAAATGACCAAAAACAATGCTTAATTCCCAAGGGAAATCGAATTTGACAAAAACAACTCAAAATGACCAAATACAATGCTAAATTCCCAAGGGAATTCGGAATTAACAAAAACAGCTCAAAATGACCAAAAACAATGCTTAATTCCCAAGGGAATTCGAATTTGATAAAAACAGCTCAAAATAACCAAAAACAATGCTTCATTCCCAAGGGAAATTGAATTTGACAAAAACAGCTCAAAATGACCAAAAACAATGCTCAATTCTCAAGGGAATTCGAATTTAAGAAAAACAGCTCAAAATGACCAAAAACAATGCTTAATTCCCAAAAGAATTCGAATTAGACAAAAACAGCTCAAAATGACCAAAAACAATGCTTAATTCCCAAGGGAATTCGAATTTGACAAAAACAGCTCAAAATGACCAAAAACAATGTTTAATTCCCAAGGGAATTCGAATTTGACAAAAACAGCTCAAAATGACCATAAACAATGCTTAATTCCAAATGGAATTCGAATTTGACAAAAACAGCTCAAAATGATCAAAAACAATGTTTAATCTCCAAGGGAATTCGGAATTAACAAAAACAGCTCAAAATGATAAAAACAATGCTTAATTCCCAAGGGAATTCGAATTTGACAAAAACAGCTCAAAATGACCAAAAACAATGTTTAATTCCAAAGGGAATTCGGAATTAACAGAAACAGCTCAAAGTGACCAAATACAATGCTTAAATCCCAAGGGAATTCGAATTTGAAAAAACAGCTCAAAATGACCAAAAACAATGCTTAATTCCCAAGGGAATTTGAATTTGACAAAAACAGCTCAAAATGACCAAAAACAATGTTTAATTCCCAAGGGAATTCGAATTTGACAAAAACAGCTCAAAATGACCATAAACAATGCTTGATTCCAAAGGGAATTCGAATTTGACAAAAACAGCTCAAAATGACCAAAAACAATGCTTAATTCCAAAGGGAATTCGGAATTAACAAAAACAGCTCAAAATGACCAAAAACAATGCTTAATTCCCAAGGGAAATCGAATTTAACAAAAACAGCTCAAAATGACCATAAACAATGCTTAATTCCCAAGGGAATTCGAATTTGATAAAAACAGTTCAAAGTGACCAAAAACAATGCTTAATTCCAAAGGGAATTCGGAATTAACAAAAACAGCTCAAAATGACCAAAAACAATGCTTAATTCCCAAGGGAATTCGAATTTGATAAAAACAGCTCAAAATGACCAAAAACAATGCTTAATTCTCAAGGGAATTCGAATTTGACAAAAACAATTCAAAATGACCAAATACATTGCTTAATTCCCAAGGGAATTCGAATTTGATAAAAACAGCTCAAAATGACCAAAAACAATGCTTAATTCCCAATTGAATTCGAATTTGACAAAAATAGCTCAAAATGACCAAATACAATGCTTAATTCACAAGGGAATTCGAAATTGATAAAAACAGCTCAAAATGACGAAAAACATTGCTTAATTCCCAAGGGAAGTCGAATTTGACAAAAACAACTCAAAGTGACCAAATACAATGCTTAATTCCCAAGGGAATTCGGAATTAACAAAAACAGCTCAAAATGATAAAAACAATGCTTAATTCCCAAGGGAATTCGAATTTGACAAAAACAGCTCAAAATGACCAAAAACAATGCTTAATTCTCAAGGGAATTCGAATTTGACAAAAACAGCTCAAAATAACCAAAAACAATGCTTAATTCCAAAGGGAATTCGGAATTAACAAAAACAGCTCAAAATGACCAAAAACAATGCTTAATTCCCAAGGGAATTCGAATTTGATAAAAACAGCTCAAAATGACCAAAAACAATGCTTAATTCTCAAGGGAATTCGAATTTGACAAAAACAATTCAAAATGACCAAAAACAATGCTTAATTCCCAAGGGAATTCGAATTTGACAAAAACAACTTAAAATGACCAAATACAATGCTTAATTCCCAAAGAAATTCGAATTCAACAAAAACAGCTCAAAATTACCAAAAACAATGCTCAATTCCTAAGGGAATTCGAATTTAACAAAAACAGCTCAAAATGTCCAAATACAATGCTGAATTCCCAAGGGAAATCAAATTTAACAAAAACAGCTCAAAATGACCAGAAACAATGCCTAATTCCCAAGGGAATTCGAATTTGACAAAAACAGCTCAAAATGACCAAAAACAATGTTTAATTCCAAAGGGAATTTGGAATTAACAGAAACAGCTCAAAGTGACCAAATACAATGCTTAAATCCCAAGGGAATTCGAATTTGAAAAAACAGCTCAAAATGACCAAAAACAATGCTTAATTTCCAAGGGAATTTGAATTTGACAAAAACAGCTCAAAATGACCAAAAACAATGTTTAATTCCCAAGGGAATTCGAATTTGACAAAAACAGCTCATAATGACCAAAAACAATGCTCAATTCCCAAGGGAATTCGAATTTAACAAAAACAGCTCAAAGTGACCAAAAACAATGCTTAATTCCCAATTGAATTCGAATTTGACAAAAACAGCTCAAAATGACCAAATACAATGCTTAATTCACAAGGGAATTCGAAATTGATAAAAACAGCTCAAAATGACGAAAAACATTGCTTAATTCCCAAGGGAAGTCGAATTTGACAAAAACAACTCAAAGTGACCAAATACAATGCTTAATTCCCAAGGGAATTCGGAATTAACAAAAACAGCTCAAAATGATAAAAACAATGCTTAATTCCCAAGGGAATTCGAATTTGACAAAAACAGCTCAAAATGACCAAAAACAATGCTTAATTCTCAAGGGAATTCGAATTTGACAAAAACAGCTCAAAATAACCAAAAACAATGCTTAATTCCAAAGGGAATTCGGAATTAACAAAAACAGCTCAAAATGACCAAAAACAATGCTTAATTCCCAAGGGAATTCGAATTTGATAAAAACAGCTCAAAATGACCAAAAACAATGCTTAATTCTCAAGGGAATTCGAATTTGACAAAAACAATTCAAAATGACCAAAAACAATGCTTAATTCCCAAGGGAATTCGAATTTGACAAAAACAACTTAAAATGACCAAATACAATGCTTAATTCCCAAAGAAATTCGAATTCAACAAAAACAGCTCAAAATTACCAAAAACAATGCTCAATTCCTAAGGGAATTCGAATTTAACAAAAACAGCTCAAAATGTCCAAATACAATGCTGAATTCCCAAGGGAAATCAAATTTAACAAAAACAGCTCAAAATGACCAGAAACAATGCCTAATTCCCAAGGGAATTCGAATTTGACAAAAACAGCTCAAAATGACCAAAAACAATGTTTAATTCCAAAGGGAATTTGGAATTAACAGAAACAGCTCAAAGTGACCAAATACAATGCTTAAATCCCAAGGGAATTCGAATTTGAAAAAACAGCTCAAAATGACCAAAAACAATGCTTAATTCCCAAGGGAATTTGAATTTTACAAAAACAGCTCAAAATGACCAAAAACAATGTTTAATTCCCAAGGGAATTCGAATTTGACAAAAACAGCTCAAAATGACCATAAACAATGCTTAATTCCAAAGGGAATTCGAATTTGACAAAAACAGCTCAAAATGACCAAAAACAATGCTTAATCTCCAAGGGAATTCGGAATTAACAAAAACAGCTCAAAATGATAAAAACAATGCTTAATTCCCAAGGGAATTCGAATTTGACAAAAACAGCTCAAAATGACCAAAAACAATGTTTAATTCCAAAGGGAATTCGGAATTAACAGAAACAGCTCAAAGTGACCAAATACAATGCTTAAATCCCAAGGGAATTCGAATTTGAAAAAACAGCTCAAAATGACCAAAAACAATGCTTAATTCCCAAGGGAATTTGAATTTGACAAAAACAGCTCAAAATGACCAAAAACAATGTTTAATTCCCAAGGGAATTCGAATTTGACAAAAACAGCTCAAAATGACCATAAACAATGCTTAATTCCAAAGGGAATTCGAATTTGACAAAAACAGCTCAAAATGACCAAAAACAATGCTTAATTCCAAAGGGAATTCGGAATTAACAAAAACAGCTCAAAATGACCAAAAACAATGCTTAATTCCCAAGGGAAATCGAATTTAGCAAAAACAGCTCAAAATGACCATAAACAATGCTTAATTCCCAAGGGAATTCGAATTTGATAAAAACAGTTCAAAGTGACCAAAAACAATGCTTAATTCCAAAGGGAATTCGGAATTAACAAAAACAGCTCAAAATAACCAAAAACAATGCTTAATTCCAAAGGGAATTTGGAATTAACAAAAACAGCTCAAAATGACCAAAAACAATGCTTAATTCCCAAGGGAATTCGAATTTGATAAAAACAGCTCAAAATGACCAAAAACAATGCTTAATTCTCAAGGGAATTCGAATTTGACAAAAACAATTCAATATGACCAAATACATTGCTTAATTCCCAAGGGAATTCGAATTTGATAAAAACAGCTCAAAATGACCAAAAACAATGCTTAAATCCCAAGGGAATTCGAATTTGACAAAAACAGCTCAAAATGACCAAAAACAATGCTTAATTCCAAAGGGAATTCGGAATTAACAAAAACAGGTCAAAAAGACCAAAAACAATGCTTAATTCCCATGGAAATTCGAATTTGATAAAAACAGCTCAAAATGACCAAAAACAATGCTGAATTCCCAAGGGAATTCGAATTTGACAAAAACAGCTCATAATGACCAAAAACAATGCTCAATTCCCAAGGGAATTCGAATTTAACAAAAACAGCTCAAAGTGACCAAAAACAATGCTTAATTCCCAATTGAATTCGAATTTGACAAAAACAGCTCAAAATGACCAAATACAATGCTTAATTCACAAGGGAATTCGAAATTGATAAAAACAGCTCAAAATGACGAAAAACATTGCTTAATTCCCAAGGGAAGTCGAATTTGACAAAAACAACTCAAAGTGACCAAATACAATGCTTAATTCCCAAGGGAATTCGGAATTAGCAAAAACAGCTCAAAATGATAAAAACAATGCTTAATTCCCAAGGGAATTCGAATTTGACAAAAACAGCTCAAAATAACCAAAAACAATGCTTAATTCCAAAGGGAATTCGGAATTAACAAAAACAGCTCAAAATGACCAAAAACAATGCTTAATTCCCAAGGGAATTCGAATTTGATAAAAACAGCTCAAAATGACCAAAAACAATGCTTAATTCTCAAGGGAATTCGAATTTGACAAAAACAATTCAAAATGACCAAATACATTGCTTAATTCCCAAGGGAATTCGAATTTGATAAAAACAGCTCAAAATGACCAAAAACAATGCTTAAATCCCAAGGGAATTCGAATTTGACAAAAACAGCTAAAAATGACCAAAAACAATGCTTAATTCCAAAGGGAATTCGGAATTAACAAAAACCAGCTCAAAAAGACCAAAAACAATGCTTAATTCCCAAGGAAATTCGAATTTGATAAAAACAGCTCAAAATGACCAAAAACAATGCTGAATTCCCAAGGGAATTCGATTTTGACAAAAACAGCTGATAATGACCAAAAACAATGCTCAATTCCCAAGGGAATTCGAATTTAACAAAAACAGCTCAAAATGACCAAAAACAATGCTTAATTCCCAAGGGAATTCGAATTTGATAAAAACAGCTCAAAATGACCAAAAACAATGCTTAAATCCCAAGGGAATTCGAATTTGACAAAAACAGCTCAAAATGACCAAAAACAATGCTTAATTCCAAAGGGAATTCGGAATTAACAAAAACAGGTCAAAAAGACCAAAAACAATGCTTAATTCCCAAGGAAATTCGAATTTGATAAAAACAGCTCAAAATGACCAAAAACAATGCTGAATTCCCAAGGGAATTCGAATTTGACAAAAACAGCTCATAATGACCAAAAACAATGCTCAATTCCCAAGGGAATTCGAATTTAACAAAAACAGCTCAAAGTGACCAAAAACAATGCTTAATTCCCAATTGAATTCGAATTTGACAAAAACAGCTCAAAATGACCAAATACAATGCTTAATTCACAAGGGAATTCGAAATTGATAAAAACAGCTCAAAATGACGAAAAACATTGCTTAATTCCCAAGGGAAGTCGAATTTGACAAAAACAATTCAAAATGACCAAAAACAATGCTTAATTTCCAAGGGAATTCGAATTTGACAAAAACAACTTAAAATGACCAAATACAATGCTTAATTCCCAAAGAAATTGGAATTCAACAAAAACAGCTCAAAATTACCAAAAACAATGCTCAATTCCTAAGGGAATTCGAATTTAAAAAAAACAGCTCAAAATGTCCAAATACAATGCTGAATTCCCAAGGGAAATCAAATTTAACAAAAACAGCTCAAAATGACCAGAAACAATGCCTAATTCCCAAGGGAATTCAAATTTGACAAAAACAGCTCAAAATGACCAAAAACAATGTTTAATTCCAAAGGGAATTTGGAATTAACAGAAACAGCTCAAAGTGACCAAATACAATGCTTAAATCCCAAGGGAATTCGAATTTGAAAAAACAGCTCAAAATGACCAAAAACAATGCTTAATTCCCAAGGGAATTTGAATTTGACAAAAACAGCTCAAAATGACCAAAAACAATGTTTAATTCCCAAGGGAATTCGAATTTGACAAAAACAGCTCAATATGACCATAAACAATGCTTAATTCCAAAGGGAATTCGAATTTGACAAAAACAGCTCAAAATGACCAAAAACAATGCTTAATCTCCAAGGGAATTCGGAATTAACAAAAACAGCTCAAAATGATAAAAACAATGCTTAATTCCCAAGGGAATTCGAATTTGACAAAAACAGCTCAAAATGACCAAAAACAATGTTTAATTCCAAAGGGAATTCGGAATTAACAGAAACAGCTCAAAGTGACCAAATACAATGCTTAAATCCCAAGGGAATTCGAATTTGAAAAAACAGCTCAAAATGACCAAAAACAATGCTTAATTCCCAAGGGAATTTGAATTTGACAAAAACAGCTCAAAATGACCAAAAACAATGTTTAATTCCCAAGGGAATTCGAATTTGACAAAAACAGCTCAAAATGACCATAAACAATGCTTAATTCCAAAGGGAATTCGAATTTGACAAAAACAGCTCAAAATGACCAAAAACAATGCTTAATTCCAAAGGGAATTCGGAATTAACAAAAACAGCTCAAAATGACCAAAAACAATGCTTAATTCCCAAGGGAAATCGAATTTAACAAAAACAGCTCAAAATGACCATAAACAATGCTTAATTCCCAAGGGAATTCGAATTTGATAAAAACAGTTCAAAGTGACCAAAAACAATGCTTAATTCCAAAGGGAATTCGGAATGAACAAAAACAGCTCAAAATAACCAAAAACAATGCTTAATTCCAAAGGGAATTTGGAATTAACAAAAACAGCTCAAAATGACCAAAAACAATGCTTAATTCCCAAGGGAATTCGAATTTGATAAAAACAGCTCAAAATGACCAAAAACAATGCTTAATTCTCAAGGGAATTCGAATTTGACAAAAACAATTCAATATGACCAAATACATTGCTTAATTCCCAAGGGAATTCGAATTTGATAAAAACAGCTCAAAATGACCAAAAACAATGCTTAAATCCCAAGGGAATTCGAATTTGACAAAAACAGCTCAAAATGACCAAAAACAATGCTTAATTCCAAAGGGAATTCGGAATTAACAAAAACAGGTCAAAAAGACCAAAAACAATGCTTAATTCCCAAGGAAATTCGAATTTGATAAAAACAGCTCAAAATGACCAAAAACAATGCTGAATTCCCAAGGGAATTCGAATTTGACAAAAACAGCTCATAATGACCAAAAACAATGCTCAATTCCCAAGGGAATTCGAATTTAACAAAAACAGCTCAAAGTGACCAAAAACAATGCTTAATTCCCAATTGAATTCGAATTTGACAAAAACAGCTCAAAATGACCAAATACAATGCTTAATTCACAAGGGAATTCGAAATTGATAAAAACAGCTCAAAATGACGAAAAACATTGCTTAATTCCCAAGGGAAGTCGAATTTGACAAAAACAACTCAAAGTGACCAAATACAATGCTTAATTCCCAAGGGAATTCGGAATTAACAAAAACAGCTCAAAATGATAAAAACAATGCTTAATTCCCAAGGGAATTCGAATTTGACAAAAACAGCTCAAAATGACCAAAAACAATGCTTAATTCTCAAGGGAATTCGAATTTGACAAAAACAGCTCAAAATAACCAAAAACAATGCTTAATTCCAAAGGGAATTCGGAATTAACAAAAACAGCTCAAAATGACCAAAAACAATGCTTAATTCCCAAGGGAATTCGAATTTGATAAAAACAGCTCAAAATGACCAAAAACAATGCTTAATTCTCAAGGGAATTCGAATTTGACAAAAACAATTCAAAATGACCAAATACATTGCTTAATTCCTAAGGGAATTCGAATTTGATAAAAACAGCTCAAAATGACCAAAAACAATGCTTAAATCCCAAGGGAATTCGAATTTAACAAAAACAGCTCAAAATGACCAAAAACAATGCTTAATTCCCAAGGGAATTCGAATTTGATAAAAACAGCTCAAAATGACCAAAAACAATGCTTAAATCCCAAGGGAATTCGAATTTGACAAAAACAGCTCAAAATGACCAAAAACAATGCTTAATTCCAAAGGGAATTCGGAATTAACAAAAACAGGTCAAAAAGACCAAAAACAATGCTTAATTCCCAAGGAAATTCGAATTTGATAAAAACAGCTCAAAGTGACCAAATACAATGCTTAATTCCCAAGGGAATTCGGAATTAACAAAAACAGCTCAAAATGATAAAAACAATGCTTAATTCCCAAGGGAATTCGAATTTGACAAAAACAGCTCAAAATGACCAAAAACAATGCTTAATTCTCAAGGGAATTCGAATTTGATAAAAACAGCTCAAAATGACCAAAAACAATGCTTAATTCTCAAGGGAATTCGAATTTGACAAAAACAATTCAAAATGACCAAATACATTGCTTAATTCCCAAGGGAATTCGAATTTGATAAAAACAGCTCAAAATGACCAAAAACAATGCTTAATTCCCAATTGAATTCGAATTTGACAAAAACAGCTCAAAATGACCAAATACAATGCTTAATTCACAAGGGAATTCGAAATTGATAAAAACAGCTCAAAATGACGAAAAACATTGCTTAATTCCCAAGGGAAGTCGAATTTGACAAAAACAATTCAAAATGACCAAAAACAATGCTGAATTCCCAAGGGAATTCGAATTTGACAAAAACAACTTAAAATGACCAAATACAATGCTTAATTCCCAAAGAAATTCGAATTCAACAAAAACAGCTCAAAATTACCAAAAACAATGCTCAATTCCTAAGGGAATTCGAATTGAACAAAAACAGCTCAAAATGTCCAAATACAATGCTGAATTCCCAAGGGAAATCAAATTTAACAAAAACAGCTCAAAATGACCAGAAACAATGCCTAATTCCCAAGGGAATTCGAATTTGACAAAAACAGCTCAAAATGACCAAAAACAATGTTTAATTCCAAAGGGAATTTGGAATTAACAGAAACAGCTCAAAGTGACCAAATACAATGCTTAAATCCCAAGGGAATTCGAATTTGAAAAAACAGCTCAAAATGACCAAAAACAATGCTTAATTCCCAAGGGAATTTGAATTTGACAAAAACAGCTCAAAATGACCAAAAACAATGTTTAATTCCCAAGGGAATTCGAATTTGACAAAAACAGCTCAAAATGACCATAAACAATGCTTAATTCCAAAGGGAATTCGAATTTGACAAAAACAGCTCAAAATGACCAAAAACAATGCTTAATCTCCAAGGGAATTCGGAATTAACAAAAACAGCTCAAAATGATAAAAACAATGCTTAATTCCCAAGGGAATTCGAATTTGACAAAAACAGCTCAAAATGACCAAAAACAATGTTTAATTCCAAAGGGAATTCGGAATTAACAGAAACAGCTCAAAGTGACCAAATACAATGCTTAAATCCCAAGGGAATTCGAATTTGAAAAAACAGCTGAAAATGACCAAAAACAATGCTTAATTCCCAAGGGAATTGGAATTTGACAAAAACAGCTCAAAATGACCAAAAACAATGTTTAATTCCCAAGGGAATTCGAATTTGACAAAAACAGCTCAAAATGACCATAAACAATGCTTAATTCCAAAGGGAATTCGAATTTGACAAAAACAGCTCAAAATGACCAAAAACAATGCTTAATTCCAAAGGGAATTCGGAATTAACAAAAACAGCTCAAAATGACCAAAAACAATGCTTAATTCCCAAGGGAAATCGAATTTAACAAAAACAGCTCAAAATGACCATAAACAATGCTTTATTCCCAAGGGAATTCGAATTTGATAAAAACAGTTCAAAGTGACCAAAAACAATGCTTAATTCCAAAGGGAATTCGGAATTAACAAAAACAGCTCAAAATAACCAAAAACAATGCTTAATTCCAAAGGGAATTTGGAATTAACAAAAACAGCTCAAAATGACCAAAAACAATGCTTAATTCCCAAGGGAATTCGAATTTGATAAAAACAGCTCAAAATGACCAAAAACAATGCTTAATTCTCAAGGGAATTCGAATTTGACAAAAACAATTCAATATGACCAAATACATTGCTTAATTCCCAAGGGAATTCGAATTTGATAAAAACAGCTCAAAATGACCAAAAACAATGCTTAAATCCCAAGGGAATTCGAATTTGACAAAAACAGCTCAAAATGACCAAAAACAATGCTTAATTCCAAAGGGAATTCGGAATTAACAAAAACAGGTCAAAAAGACCAAAAACAATGCTTAATTCCCAAGGAAATTCGAATTTGATAAAAACAGCTCAAAATGACCAAAAACAATGCTGAATTCCCAAGGGAATTCGAATTTGACAAAAACAGCTCATAATGACCAAAAACAATGCTCAATTCCCAAGGGAATTCGAATTTAACAAAAACAGCTCAAAGTGACCAAAAACAATGCTTAATTCCCAATTGAATTCGAATTTGACAAAAACAGCTCAAAATGACCAAATACAATGCTTAATTCACAAGGGAATTCGAAATTGATAAAAACAGCTCAAAATGACGAAAAACATTGCTTAATTCCCAAGGGAAGTCGAATTTGACAAAAACAACTCAAAGTGACCAAATACAATGCTTAATTCCCAAGGGAATTCGGAATTAACAAAAACAGCTCAAAATGATAAAAACAATGCTTAATTCCCAAGGGAATTCGAATTTGACAAAAACAGCTCAAAATAACCAAAAACAATGCTTAATTCCAATGGGAATTCGGAATTAACAAAAACAGCTCAAAATGACCAAAAACAATGCTTAATTCCCAAGGGAATTCGAATTTGATAAAAACAGCTCAAAATGACCAAAAACAATGCTTAATTCTCAAGGGAATTCGAATTTGACAAAAACAATTCAAAATGACCAAATACATTGCTTAATTCCCAAGGGAATTCGAATTTGATAAAAACAGCTCAAAATGACCAAAAACAATGCTTAAATCCCAAGGGAATTCGAATTTGACAAAAACAGCTCAAAATGACCAAAAACAATGCTTAATTCCAAAGGGAATTCGGAATTAACAAAAACCAGCTCAAAAAGACCAAAAACAATGCTTAATTCCCAAGGAAAATCGAATTTGATAAATCCAGCTCAAAATGACCAAAAACAATGCTGAATTCCCAAGGGAATTCGATTTTGACAAAAACAGCTGATAATGACCAAAAACAATGCTCAATTCCCAAGGGAATTCGAATTTAACAAAAACAGCTCAAAATGACCAAAAACAATGCTTAATTCCCAAGGGAATTCGAATTTGATAAAAACAGCTCAAAATGACCAAAAACAATGCTTAAATCCCAAGGGAATTCGAATTTGACAAAAACAGCTCAAAATGACCAAAAACAATGCTTAATTCCAAAGGGAATTCGGAATTAACAAAAACAGGTCAAAAAGACCAAAAACAATGCTTAATTCCCAAGGAAAATCGAATTTGATAAAAACAGCTCAAAATGACCAAAAACAATGCTGAATTCCCAAGGGAATTCGAATTTGACAAAAACAGCTCATAATGACCAAAAACAATGCTCAATTCCCAAGGGAATTCGAATTTAACAAAAACAGCTCAAAGTGACCAAAAACAATGCTTAATTCCCAATTGAATTCGAATTTGACAAAAACAGCTCAAAATGACCAAATACAATGCTTAATTCACAAGGGAATTCGAAATTGATAAAAACAGCTCAAAATGACGAAAAACATTGCTTAATTCCCAAGGGAAGTCGAATTTGACAAAAACAACTCAAAGTGACCAAATACAATGCTTAATTCCCAAGGGAATTCGGAATTAACAAAAACAGCTCAAAATGATAAAAACAATGCTTAATTCCCAAGGGAATTCGAATTTGACAAAAACAGCTCAAAATGACCAAAAACAATGCTTAATTCTCAAGGGAATTCGAATTTGACAAAAACAGCTCAAAATAACCAAAAACAATGCTTAATTCCAAAGGGAATTCGGAATTAACAAAAACAGCTCAAAATGACCAAAAACAATGCTTAATTCCCAAGGGAATTCGAATTTGATAAAAACAGCTCAAAATGACCAAAAACAATGCTTAATTCTCAAGGGAATTCGAATTTGACAAAAACAATTCAAAATGACCAAATACATTGCTTAATTCCTAAGGGAATTCGAATTTGATAAAAACAGCTCAAAATGACCAAAAACAATGCTTAAATCCCAAGGGAATTCGAATTTAATAAAAACAGCTCAAAATGACCAAAAACAATGCTTAATTCCCAAGGGAATTCGAATTTGATAAAAACAGCTCAAAATGACCAAAAACAATGCTTAAATCCCAAGGGAATTCGAATTTGACAAAAACAGCTCAAAATGACCAAAAACCATGCTTAATTCCAAAGGGAATTCGGAATTAACAAAAACAGGTCAAAAAGACCAAAAACAATGCTTAATTCCCAAGGAAATTCGAATTTGATAAAAACAGCTCAAAGTGACCAAATACAATGCTTAATTCCCAAGGGAATTCGGAATTAACAAAAACAGCTCAAAATGATAAAAACAATGCTTAATTCCCAAGGGAATTCGAATTTGACAAAAACAGCTCAAAATGACCATAAACAATGCTTAATTCCAAAGGGAATTCGAATTTGACAAAAACAGCTCAAAATGACCAAAAACAATGCTTAATTCCAAAGGGAATTCGGAATTAACAAAAACAGCTCAAAATGACCAAAAACAATGCTTAATTCCCAAGGGAAATCGAATTTAACAAAAACAGCTCAAAATGACCATAAACAATGCTTTATTCCCAAGGGAATTCGAATTTGATAAAAACAGTTCAAAGTGACCAAAAACAATGCTTAATTCCAAAGGGAATTCGGAATTAACAAAAACAGCTCAAAATAACCAAAAACAATGCTTAATTCCAAAGGGAATTTGGAATTAACAAAAACAGCTCAAAATGACCAAAAACAATGCTTAATTCCCAAGGGAATTCGAATTTGATAAAAACAGCTCAAAATGACCAAAAACAATGCTTAATTCTCAAGGGAATTCGAATTTGACAAAAACAATTCAATATGACCAAATACATTGCTTAATTCCCAAGGGAATTCGAATTTGATAAAAACAGCTCAAAATGACCAAAAACAATGCTTAAATCCCAAGGGAATTCGAATTTGACAAAAACAGCTCAAAATGACCAAAAACAATGCTTAATTCCAAAGGGAATTCGGAATTAACAAAAACAGGTCAAAAAGACCAAAAACAATGCTTAATTCCCAAGGAAATTCGAATTTGATAAAAACAGCTCAAAATGACCAAAAACAATGCTGAATTCCCAAGGGAATTCGAATTTGACAAAAACAGCTCATAATGACCAAAAACAATGCTCAATTCCCAAGGGAATTCGAATTTAACAAAAACAGCTCAAAGTGACCAAAAACAATGCTTAATTCCCAATTGAATTCGAATTTGACAAAAACAGCTCAAAATGACCAAATACAATGCTTAATTCACAAGGGAATTCGAAATTGATAAAAACAGCTCAAAATGACGAAAAACATTGCTTAATTCCCAAGGGAAGTCGAATTTGACAAAAACAACTCAAAGTGACCAAATACAATGCTTAATTCCCAAGGGAATTCGGAATTAACAAAAACAGCTCAAAATGATAGAAACAATGCTTAATTCCCAAGGGAATTCGAATTTGACAAAAACAGCTCAAAATAACCAAAAACAATGCTTAATTCCAATGGGAATTCGGAATTAACAAAAACAGCTCAAAATGACCAAAAACAATGCTTAATTCCCAAGGGAATTCGAATTTGATAAAAACAGCTCAAAATGACCAAAAACAATGCTTAATTCTCAAGGGAATTCGAATTTGACAAAAACAATTCAAAATGACCAAATACATTGCTTAATTCCCAAGGGAATTCGAATTTGATAAAAACAGCTCAAAATGACCAAAAACAATGCTTAAATCCCAAGGGAATTCGAATTTGACAAAAACAGCTCAAAATGACCAAAAACAATGCTTAATTCCAAAGGGAATTCGGAATTAACAAAAACCAGCTCAAAAAGACCAAAAACAATGCTTAATTCCCAAGGAAAATCGAATTTGATAAAAACAGCTCAAAATGACCAAAAACAATGCTGAATTCCCAAGGGAATTCGATTTTGACAAAAACAGCTGATAATGACCAAAAACAATGCTCAATTCCCAAGGGAATTCGAATTTAACAAAAACAGCTCAAAATGACCAAAAACAATGCTTAATTCCCAAGGGAATTCGAATTTGATAAAAACAGCTCAAAATGACCAAAAACAATGCTTAAATCCCAAGGGAATTCGAATTTGACAAAAACAGCTCAAAATGACCAAAAACAATGCTTAATTCCAAAGGGAATTCGGAATTAACAAAAACAGGTCAAAAAGACCAAAAACAATGCTTAATTCCCAAGGAAAATCGAATTTGATAAAAACAGCTCAAAATGACCAAAAACAATGCTGAATTCCCAAGGGAATTCGAATTTGACAAAAACAGCTCATAATGACCAAAAACAATGCTCAATTCCCAAGGGAATTCGAATTTAACAAAAACAGCTCAAAGTGACCAAAAACAATGCTTAATTCCCAATTGAATTCGAATTTGACAAAAACAGCTCAAAATGACCAAATACAATGCTTAATTCACAAGGGAATTCGAAATTGATAAAAACAGCTCAAAATGACGAAAAACATTGCTTAATTCCCAAGGGAAGTCGAATTTGACAAAAACAACTCAAAGTGACCAAATACAATGCTTAATTCCCAAGGGAATTCGGAATTAACAAAAACAGCTCAAAATGATAAAAACAATGCTTAATTCCCAAGGGAATTCGAATTTGACAAAAACAGCTCAAAATGACCAAAAACAATGCTTAATTCTCAAGGGAATTCGAATTTGACAAAAACAGCTCAAAATAACCAAAAACAATGCTTAATTCCAAAGGGAATTCAGAATTAACAAAAACAGCTCAAAATGACCAAAAACAATGCTTAATTCCCAAGGGAATTCGAATTTGATAAAAACAGCTCAAAATGACCAAAAACAATGCTTAATTCTCAAGGGAATTCGAATTTGACAAAAACAATTCAAAATGACCAAATACATTGCTTAATTCCTAAGGGAATTCGAATTTGATAAAAACAGCTCAAAATGACCAAAAACAATGCTTAAATCCCAAGGGAATTCGAATTTAACAAAAACAGCTCAAAATGACCAAAAACAATGCTTAATTCCCAAGGGAATTCGAATTTGATAAAAACAGCTCAAAATGACCAAAAACAATGCTTAAATCCCAAGGGAATTCGAATTTGACAAAAACAGCTCAAAATGACCAAAAACCATGCTTAATTCCAAAGGGAATTCGGAATTAACAAAAACAGGTCAAAAAGACCAAAAACAATGCTTAATTCCCAAGGAAATTCGAATTTGATAAAAACAGCTCAAAGTGACCAAATACAATGCTTAATTCCCAAGGGAATTCGGAATTAACAAAAACAGCTCAAAATGATAAAAACAATGCTTAATTCCCAAGGGAATTCGAATTTGACAAAAACAGCTCAAAATGACCAAAAACAATGCTTAATTCTCAAGGGAATTCGAATTTGACAAAAACAGCTCAAAATAACCAAAAACAATGCTTAATTCCAAAGGGAATTCGGAATTAACAAAAACAGCTCAAAATGACCAAAAACAATGCTTAATTCCCAAGGGAATTCGAATTTGATAAAAACAGCTCAAAATGACCAAAAACAATGCTTAATTCTCAAGGGAATTCGAATTTGACAAAAACAATTCAAAATGACCAAAAACAATGCTTAATTCCCAAGGGAATTCGAATTTGACAAAAACAGCTCAAAATGACCAAATACAATGCTTAATTCCCAAGGGAATTCGGAATTAACAAAAACAGCTCAAAATGATAAAAACAATGCTTAATTCCCAAGGGAATTCGAATTTGACAAAAACAGCTCAAAATGACCAAAAACAATGCTTAATTCCAATGGGAATTCGGAATTAACAAAAACAGCTCAAAATGACCAAAAACAATGCTTAATTCCCAAGGGAATTCGAATTTGATAAAAACAGCTCAAAATGACCAAAAACAATGCTTAATTCTCAAGGGAATTCGAATTTGACAAAAACAATTCAAAATGACCAAATACATTGCTTAATTCCCAAGGGAATTCGAATTTGATAAAAACAGCTCAAAATGACCAAAAACAATGCTTAATTCCAAAGGGAATTCGAATTTGACAAAAACAGCTCAAAATGACGAAAAACATTGCTTAATTCCCAAGGGAAGTCGAATTTGACAAAAACAACTCAAAGTGACCAAATACAATGCTTAATTCCCAAGGGAATTCGGAATTAACAAAAACAGCTCAAAATGATAAAAACAATGCTTAATTCCCAAGGGAATTCGAATTTGACAAAAACAGCTCAAAATGACCAAAAACAATGCTTAATTCTCAAGGGAATTCGAATTTGACAAAAACAGCTCAAAATAACCAAAAACAATGCTTAATTCCAAAGGGAATTCGGAATTAACAAAAACAGCTCAAAATGACCAAAAACAATGCTTAATTCCCAAGGGAATTCGAATTTGACAAAAACAGCTCATAATGACCAAAAACAATGCTCAATTCCCAAGGGAATTCGAATTTAACAAAAACAGCTCAAAGTGACCAAAAACAATGCTTAATTCCCAATTGAATTCGAATTTGACAAAAACAGCTCAAAATGACCAAATACAATGCTTAATTCACAAGGGAATTCGAAATTGATAAAAACAGCTCAAAATGACGAAAAACATTGCTTAATTCCCAAGGGAAGTCGAATTTGACAAAAACAACTCAAAGTGACCAAATACAATGCTTAATTCCCAAGGGAATTCGGAATTAACAAAAACAGCTCAAAATGATAAAAACAATGCTTAATTCCCAAGGGAATTCGAATTTGACAAAAACAGCTCAAAATGACCAAAAACAATGCTTAATTCTCAAGGGAATTCGAATTTGACAAAAACAGCTCAAAATAACCAAAAACAATGCTTAATTCCAAAGGGAATTCGGAATTAACAAAAACAGCTCAAAATGACCAAAAACAATGCTTAATTCCCAAGGGAATTCGAATTTGATAAAAACAGCTCAAAATGACCAAAAACAATGCTTAATTCTCAAGGGAATTCGAATTTGACAAAAACAATTCAAAATGACCAAATACATTGCTTAATTCCTAAGGGAATTCGAATTTGATAAAAACAGCTCAAAATGACCAAAAACAATGCTTAAATCCCAAGGGAATTCGAATTTAACAAAAACAGCTCAAAATGACCAAAAACAATGCTTAATTCCCAAGGGAATTCGAATTTGATAAAAACAGCTCAAAATGACCAAAAACAATGCTTAATTCCCAAGGAAATTCGAATTTGATAAAAACAGCTCAAAGTGACCAAATACAATGCTTAATTCCCAAGGGAATTCGGAATTAACAAAAACAGCTCAAAATGATAAAAACAATGCTTAATTCCCAAGGGAATTCGAATTTGACAAAAACAGCTCAAAATGACCAAAAACAATGCTTAATTCTCAAGGGAATTCGAATTTGACAAAAACAGCTCAAAATAACCAAAAACAATGCTTAATTCCAAAGGGAATTCGGAATTAACAAAAACAGCTCAAAATGACCAAAAACAATGCTTAATTCCCAAGGGAATTCGAATTTGATAAAAACAGCTCAAAATGACCAAAAACAATGCTTAATTCTCAAGGGAATTCGAATTTGACAAAAACAATTCAAAATGACCAAAAACAATGCTTAATTCCCAAGGGAATTCGAATTTGACAAAAACAGCTCAAAATGACCAAATACAATGCTTAATTCCCAAGGGAATTCGGAATTAACAAAAACAGCTCAAAATGATAAAAACAATGCTTAATTCCCAAGGGAATTCGAATTTGACAAAAACAGCTCAAAATAACCAAAAACAATGCTTAATTCCAATGGGAATTCGGAATTAACAAAAACAGCTCAAAATGACCAAAAACAATGCTTAATTCCCAAGGGAATTCGAATTTGATAAAAACAGCTCAAAATGACCAAAAACAATGCTTAATTCTCAAGGGAATTCGAATTTGACAAAAACAATTCAAAATGACCAAATACATTGCTTAATTCCCAAGGGAATTCGAATTTGATAAAAACAGCTCAAAATGACCAAAAACAATGCTTAAATCCCAAGGGAATTCGAATTTGACAAAAACAGCTCAAAATGAGGAAAAACATTGCTTAATTCCCAAGGGAAGTCGAATTTGACAAAAACAACTCAAAGTGACCAAATACAATGCTTAATTCCCAAGGGAATTCGGAATTAACAAAAACAGCTCAAAATGATAAAAACAATGCTTAATTCCCAAGGGAATTCGAATTTGACAAAAACAGCTCAAAATGACCAAAAACAATGCTTAATTCTCAAGGGAATTCGAATTTGACAAAAACAGCTCAAAATAACCAAAAACAATGCTTAATTCCAAAGGGAATTCGGAATTAACAAAAACAGCTCAAAATGACCAAAAACAATGCTTAATTCCCAAGGGAATTCGAATTTGATAAAAACAGCTCAAAATGACCAAAAACAATGCTTAATTCTCAAGGGAATTCGAATTTGACAAAAACAATTCAAAATGACCAAATACATTGCTTAATTCCTAAGGGAATTCGAATTTGATAAAAACAGCTCAAAATGACCAAAAACAATGCTTAAATCCCAAGGGAATTCGAATTTAACAAAAACAGCTCAAAATGACCAAAAACAATGCTTAATTCCCAAGGGAATTCGAATTTGATAAAAACAGCTCAAAATGACCAAAAACAATGCTTAAATCCCAAGGGAATTCGAATTTGACAAAAACAGCTCAAAATGACCAAAAACCATGCTTAATTCCAAAGGGAATTCGGAATTAACAAAAACAGCTCAAAATGACCAAAAACAATGCTTAATTCCCAAGGAAATTCGAATTTGACAAAAACAGCTCAAAATGACCAAAAACAATGCTTAATTCCCAAGGGAATTCGAATTTGGAATTAAGCATTGTTTTTGGTCATTTTGAGCTGTTTTTATTAATTCTCAAGGGAATTCGAATTTGACAAAAACAATTCAAAATGACCAAAAACAATGCTTAATTCCCAAGGGAATTCGAATTTGACAAAAACAACTTAAAATGACCAAATACAATGCTTAATTCCCAAAGAAATTCGAATTCAACAAAAACAGCTCAAAATTACCAAAAACAATGCTCAATTCCTAAGGGAATTCGAATTTAACAAAAACAGCTCAAAATGTCCAAATACAATGCTGAATTCCCAAGGGAAATCAAATTTAACAAAAACAGCTCAAAATGACCAGAAACAATGCCTAATTCCCAAGGGAATTCGAATTTGACAAAAACAGCTCAAAATGACCAAAAACAATGTTTAATTCCAAAGGGAATTTGGAATTAACAGAAACAGCTCAAAGTGACCAAATACAATGCTTAAATCCCAAGGGAATTCGAATTTGAAAAAACAGCTCAAAATGACCAAAAACAATGCTTAATTCCCAAGGGAATTTGAATTTGACAAAAACAGCTCAAAATGACCAAAAACAATGTTTAATTCCCAAGGGAATTCGAATTTGACAAAAACAGCTCATAATGACCAAAAACAATGCTCAATTCCCAAGGGAATTCGAATTTAACAAAAACAGCTCAAAGTGACCAAAAACAATGCTTAATTCCCAATTGAATTCGAATTTGACAAAAACAGCTCAAAATGACCAAATACAATGCTTAATTCACAAGGGAATTCGAAATTGATAAAAACAGCTCAAAATGACGAAAAACATTGCTTAATTCCCAAGGGAAGTCGAATTTGACAAAAACAACTCAAAGTGACCAAATACAATGCTTAATTCCCAAGGGAATTCGGAATTAACAAAAACAGCTCAAAATGATAAAAACAATGCTTAATTCCCAAGGGAATTCGAATTTGACAAAAACAGCTCAAAATGACCAAAAACAATGCTTAATTCTCAAGGGAATTCGAATTTGACAAAAACAGCTCAAAATAACCAAAAACAATGCTTAATTCCAAAGGGAATTCGGAATTAACAAAAACAGCTCAAAATGACCAAAAACAATGCTTAATTCCCAAGGGAATTCGAATTTGATAAAAACAGCTCAAAATGACCAAAAACAATGCTTAATTCTCAAGGGAATTCGAATTTGACAAAAACAATTCAAAATGACCAAATACATTGCTTAATTCCTAAGGGAATTCGAATTTGATAAAAACAGCTCAAAATGACCAAAAACAATGCTTAAATCCCAAGGGAATTCGAATTTAACAAAAACAGCTCAAAATGACCAAAAACAATGCTTAATTCCCAAGGGAATTCGAATTTGATAAAAACAGCTCAAAATGACCAAAAACAATGCTTAAATCCCAAGGGAATTCGAATTTGACAAAAACAGCTCAAAATGACCAAAAACCATGCTTAATTCCAAAGGGAATTCGGAATTAACAAAAACAGGTCAAAAAGACCAAAAACAATGCTTAATTCCCAAGGAAATTCGAATTTGATAAAAACAGCTCAAAGTGACCAAATACAATGCTTAATTCCCAAGGGAATTCGGAATTAACAAAAACAGCTCAAAATGATAAAAACAATGCTTAATTCCCAAGGGAATTCGAATTTGACAAAAACAGCTCAAAATGACCAAAAACAATGCTTAATTCTCAAGGGAATTCGGAATTAACAAAAACAGCTCAAAATGACCAAAAACAATGCTTAATTCCCAAGGGAATTCGAATTTGATAAAAACAGCTCAAAATGACCAAAAACAATGCTTAATTCTCAAGGGAATTCGAATTTGACAAAAACAATTCAAAATGACCAAAAACAATGCTTAATTCCCAAGGGAATTCGAATTTGACAAAAACAACTTAAAATGACCAAATACAATGCTTAATTCCCAAAGAAATTCGAATTCAACAAAAACAGCTCAAAATTACCAAAAACAATGCTCAATTCCTAAGGGAATTCGAATTTAACAAAAACAGCTCAAAATGTCCAAATACAATGCTGAATTCCCAAGGGAAATCAAATTTAACAAAAACAGCTCAAAATGACCAGAAACAATGGATAATTCCCAAGGGAATTCGAATTTGACAAAAACAGCTCAAAATGACCAAAAACAATGTTTAATTCCAAAGGGAATTTGGAATTAACAGAAACAGCTCAAAGTGACCAAATACAATGCTTAAATCCCAAGGGAATTCGAATTTGAAAAAACAGCTCAAAATGACCAAAAACAATGCTAAATTCCCAAGGGAATTTGAATTTGACAAAAACAGCTCAAAATGACCAAAAACAATGTTTAATTCCCAAGGGAATTCGAATTTGACAAAAACAGCTCATAATGACCAAAAACAATGCTCAATTCCCAAGGGAATTCGAATTTAACAAAAACAGCTCAAAGTGACCAAAAACAATGCTTAATTCCCAATTGAATTCGAATTTGACAAAAACAGCTCAAAATGACCAAATACAATGCTTAATTCACAAGGGAATTCGAAATTGATAAAAACAGCTCAAAATGACGAAAAACATTGCTTAATTCCCAAAGGAAGTCGAATTTGACAAAAACAACTCAAAGTGACCAAATACAATGCTTAATTCCCAAGGGAATTCGGAATTAACAAAAACAGCTCAAAATGATAAAAACAATGCTTAATTCCCAAGGGAATTCGAATTTGACAAAAACAGCTCAAAATGACCAAAAACAATGCTTAATTCTCAAGGGAATTCGAATTTGACAAAAACAGCTCAAAATAACCAAAAACAATGCTTAATTCCAAAGGGAATTCGGAATTAACAAAAACAGCTCAAAATGACCAAAAACAATGCTTAATTCCCAAGGGAATTCGAATTTGATAAAAACAGCTCAAAATGACCAAAAACAATGCTTAATTCTCAAGGGAATTCGAATTTGACAAAAACAATTCAAAATGACCAAAAACAATGCTTAATTCCCAAGGGAATTCGAATTTGACAAAAACAACTTAAAATGACCAAATACAATGCTTAATTCCCAAAGAAATTCGAATTCAACAAAAACAGCTCAAAATTACCAAAAACAATGCTCAATTCCTAAGGGAATTCGAATTTAACAAAAACAGCTCAAAATGTCCAAATACAATGCTGAATTCCCAAGGGAAATCAAATTTAACAAAAACAGCTCAAAATGACCAGAAACAATGCCTAATTCCCAAGGGAATTCGAATTTGACAAAAACAGCTCAAAATGACCAAAAACAATGTTTAATTCCAAAGGGAATTTGGAATTAACAGAAACAGCTCAAAGTGACCAAATACAATGCTTAAATCCCAAGGGAATTCGAATTTGAAAAAACAGCTCAAAATGACCAAAAACAATGCTTAATTCCCAAGGGAATTTGAATTTGACAAAAACAGCTCAAAATGACCAAAAACAATGTTTAATTCCCAAGGGAATTCGAATTTGACAAAAACAGCTCAAAATGACCATAAACAATGCTTAATTCCAAAGGGAATTCGAATTTGACAAAAACAGCTCAAAATGACCAAAAACAATGCTTAATCTCCAAGGGAATTCGGAATTAACAAAAACAGCTCAAAATGATAAAAACAATGCTTAATTCCCAAGGGAATTCGAATTTGACAAAAACAGCTCAAAATGACCAAAAACAATGTTTAATTCCAAAGGGAATTCGGTATTAACAGAAACAGCTCAAAGTGACCAAATACAATGCTTAAATCCCAAGGGAATTCGAATTTGAAAAAACAGCTCAAAATGACCAAAAACAATGCTTAATTCCCAAGGGAATTTGAATTTGACAAAAACAGCTCAAAATGACCAAAAACAATGTTTAATTCCCAAGGGAATTCGAATTTGACAAAAACAGCTCAAAATGACCATAAACAATGCTTAATTCCAAAGGGAATTCGAATTTGACAAAAACAGCTCAAAATGACCAAAAACAATGCTTAATCTCCAAGGGAATTCGGAATTAACAAAAACAGCTCAAAATGATAAAAACAATGCTTAATTCCCAAGGGAATTCGAATTTGACAAAAACAGCTCAAAATGACCAAAAACAATGCTTAATTCTCAAGGGAATTCGAATTTGACAAAAACAGCTCAAAATAACCAAAAACAATGCTTAATTCCAAAGGGAATTCGGAATTAACAAAAACAGCTCAAAATGACCAAAAACAATGCTTAATTCCCAAGGGAATTCGAATTTGATAAAAACAGCTCAAAATGACCAAAAACAATGCTTAATTCTCAAGGGAATTCGAATTTGACAAAAACAATTCAAAATGACCAAAAACAATGCTTAATTCCCAAGGGAATTCGAATTTGACAAAAACAACTTAAAATGACCAAAAACAATGTTTAATTCCCAAGGGAATTCGAATTTGACAAAAACAGCTCATAATGACCAAAAACAATGCTCAATTCCCAAGGGAATTCGAATTTAACAAAAACAGCTCAAAGTGACCAAAAACAATGCTTAATTCCCAATTGAATTCGAATTTGACAAAAACAGCTCAAAATGACCAAATACAATGCTTAATTCACAAGGGAATTCGAAATTGATAAAAACAGCTCAAAATGACGAAAAACATTGCTTAATTCCCAAAGGAAGTCGAATTTGACAAAAACAACTCAAAGTGACCAAATACAATGCTTAATTCCCAAGGGAATTCGGAATTAACAAAAACAGCTCAAAATGATAAAAACAATGCTTAATTCCCAAGGGAATTCGAATTTGACAAAAACAGCTCAAAATGACCAAAAACAATGCTTAATTCTCAAGGGAATTCGAATTTGACAAAAACAGCTCAAAATAACCAAAAACAATGCTTAATTCCAAAGGGAATTCGGAATTAACAAAAACAGCTCAAAATGACCAAAAACAATGCTTAATTCCCAAGGGAATTCGAATTTGATAAAAACAGCTCAAAATGACCAAAAACAATGCTTAATTCTCAAGGGAATTCGAATTTGACAAAAACAATTCAAAATGACCAAAAACAATGCTTAATTCCCAAGGGAATTCGAATTTGACAAAAACAACTTAAAATGACCAAATACAATGCTTAATTCCCAAAGAAATTCGAATTCAACAAAAACAGCTCAAAATTACCAAAAACAATGCTCAATTCCTAAGGGAATTCGAATTTAACAAAAACAGCTCAAAATGTCCAAATACAATGCTGAATTCCCAAGGGAAATCAAATTTAACAAAAACAGCTCAAAATGACCAGAAACAATGCCTAATTCCCAAGGGAATTCGAATTTGACAAAAACAGCTCAAAATGACCAAAAACAATGTTTAATTCCAAAGGGAATTTGGAATTAACAGAAACAGCTCAAAGTGACCAAATACAATGCTTAAATCCCAAGGGAATTCGAATTTGAAAAAACAGCTCAAAATGACCAAAAACAATGCTTAATTCCCAAGGGAATTTGAATTTGACAAAAACAGCTCAAAATGACCAAAAACAATGTTTAATTCCCAAGGGAATTCGAATTTGACAAAAACAGCTCAAAATGACCATAAACAATGCTTAATTCCAAAGGGAATTCGAATTTGACAAAAACAGCTCAAAATGACCAAAAACAATGCTTAATCTCCAAGGGAATTCGGAATTAACAAAAACAGCTCAAAATGATAAAAACAATGCTTAATTCCCAAGGGAATTCGAATTTGACAAAAACAGCTCAAAATGACCAAAAACAATGTTTAATTCCAAAGGGAATTCGGTATTAACAGAAACAGCTCAAAGTGACCAAATACAATGCTTAAATCCCAAGGGAATTCGAATTTGAAAAAACAGCTCAAAATGACCAAAAACAATGCTTAATTCCCAAGGGAATTTGAATTTGACAAAAACAGCTCAAAATGACCAAAAACAATGTTTAATTCCCAAGGGAATTCGAATTTGACAAAAACAGCTCAAAATGACCATAAACAATGCTTAATTCCAAAGGGAATTCGAATTTGACAAAAACAGCTCAAAATGACCAAAAACAATGCTTAATCTCCAAGGGAATTCGGAATTAACAAAAACAGCTCAAAATGATAAAAACAATGCTTAATTCCCAAGGGAATTCGAATTTGACAAAAACAGCTCAAAATGACCAAAAACAATGCTTAATTCTCAAGGGAATTCGAATTTGACAAAAACAGCTCAAAATAACCAAAAACAATGCTTAATTCCAAAGGGAATTCGGAATTAACAAAAACAGCTCAAAATGACCAAAAACAATGCTTAATTCCCAAGGGAATTCGAATTTGACAAAAACAGCTCAAAATGACCAAAAACAATGCTTAATTCTCAAGGGAATTCGAATTTGACAAAAACAATTCAAAATGACCAAAAACAATGCTTAATTCCCAAGGGAATTCGAATTTGACAAAAACAACTTAAAATGACCAAATACAATGCTTAATTCCCAAAGAAATTCGAATTCAACAAAAACAGCTCAAAATTACCAAAAACAATGCTCAATTCCTAAGGGAATTCGAATTTAACAAAAACAGCTCAAAATATCCAAATACAATGCTGAATTCCCAAGGGAAATCAAATTTAACAAAAACAGCTCAAAATGACCAGAAACAATGCCTAATTCCCAAGGGAATTCGAATTTGACAAAAACAGCTCAAAATGACCAAAAACAATGTTTAATTCCAAAGGGAATTTGGAATTAACAGAAACAGCTCAAAGTGACCAAATACAATGCTTAAATCCCAAGGGAATTCGAATTTGAAAAAACAGCTCAAAATGACCAAAAACAATGCTTAATTCCCAAGGGAATTTGAATTTGACAAAAACAGCTCAAAATGACCAAAAACAATGTTTAATTCCCAAGGGAATTCGAATTTGACAAAAACAGCTCATAATGACCAAAAACAATGCTCAATTCCCAAGGGAATTCGAATTTAACAAAAACAGCTCAAAGTGACCAAAAACAATGCTTAATTCCCAATTGAATTCGAATTTGACAAAAACAGCTCAAAATGACCAAATACAATGCTTAATTCACAAGGGAATTCGAAATTGATAAAAACAGCTCAAAATGACGAAAAACATTGCTTAATTCCCAAAGGAAGTCGAATTTGACAAAAACAACTCAAAGTGACCAAATACAATGCTTAATTCCCAAGGGAATTCGGAATTAACAAAAACAGCTCAAAATGATAAAAACAATGCTTAATTCCCAAGGGAATTCGAATTTGACAAAAACAGCTCAAAATGACCAAAAACAATGCTTAATTCTCAAGGGAATTCGAATTTGACAAAAACAGCTCAAAATAACCAAAAACAATGCTTAATTCCAAAGGGAATTCGGAATTAACAAAAACAGCTCAAAATGACCAAAAACAATGCTTAATTCCCAAGGGAATTCGAATTTGATAAAAACAGCTCAAAATGACCAAAAACAATGCTTAATTCTCAAGGGAATTCGAATTTGACAAAAACAATTCAAAATGACCAAAAACAATGCTTAATTCCCAAGGGAATTCGAATTTGACAAAAACAACTTAAAATGACCAAATACAATGCTTAATTCCCAAAGAAATTCGAATTCAACAAAAACAGCTCAAAATTACCAAAAACAATGCTCAATTCCTAAGGGAATTCGAATTTAACAAAAACAGCTCAAAATGTCCAAATACAATGCTGAATTCCCAAGGGAAATCAAATTTAACAAAAACAGCTCAAAATGACCAGAAACAATGCCTAATTCCCAAGGGAATTCGAATTTGACAAAAACAGCTCAAAATGACCAAAAACAATGTTTAATTCCAAAGGGAATTTGGAATTAACAGAAACAGCTCAAAGTGACCAAATACAATGCTTAAATCCCAAGGGAATTCGAATTTGAAAAAACAGCTCAAAATGACCAAAAACAATGCTTAATTCCCAAGGGAATTTGAATTTGACAAAAACAGCTCAAAATGACCAAAAACAATGTTTAATTCCCAAGGGAATTCGAATTTGACAAAAACAGCTCAAAATGACCATAAACAATGCTTAATTCCAAAGGGAATTCGAATTTGACAAAAACAGCTCAAAATGACCAAAAACAATGCTTAATCTCCAAGGGAATTCGGAATTAACAAAAACAGCTCAAAATGATAAAAACAATGCTTAATTCCCAAGGGAATTCGAATTTGACAAAAACAGCTCAAAATGACCAAAAACAATGTTTAATTCCAAAGGGAATTCGGTATTAACAGAAACAGCTCAAAGTGACCAAATACAATGCTTAAATCCCAAGGGAATTCGAATTTGAAAAAACAGCTCAAAATGACCAAAAACAATGCTTAATTCCCAAGGGAATTTGAATTTGACAAAAACAGCTCAAAATGACCAAAAACAATGTTTAATTCCCAAGGGAATTCGAATTTGACAAAAACAGCTCAAAATGACCATAAACAATGCTTAATTCCAAAGGGAATTCGAATTTGACAAAAACAGCTCAAAATGACCAAAAACAATGCTTAATTCCAAAGGGAATTCGGAATTAACAAAAACAGCTCAAAATGACCAAAAACAATGCTTAATTCCCAAGGGAAATCGAATTTAACAAAAACAGGTCAAAATGACCATAAACAATGCTTAATTCCCAAGGGAATTCGAATTTGATAAAAACAGTTCAAAGTGACCAAAAACAATGCTTAATTCCAAAGGGAATTCGGAATTAACAAAAACAGCTCAAAATAACCAAAAACAATGCTTAATTCCAAAGGGAATTTGGAATTAACAAAAACAGCTCAAAATGACCAAAAACAATGCTTAATTCCCAAGGGAATTCGAATTTGATAAAAACAGCTCAAAATGACCAAAAACAATGCTTAATTCTCAAGGGAATTCGAATTTGACAAAAACAATTCAATATGACCAAATACATTGCTTAATTCCCAAGGGAATTCGAATTTGATAAAAAGAGCTCAAAATGACCAAAAACAATGCTTAAATCCCAAGGGAATTCGAATTTGACAAAAACAGCTCAAAATGACCAAAAACAATGCTTAATTCCAAAGGGAATTCGGAATTAACAAAAACAGGTCAAAAAGACCAAAAACAATGCTTAATTCCCAAGGAAATTCGAATTTGATAAAAACAGCTCAAAATGACCAAAAACAATGCTGAATTCCCAAGGGAATTCGAATTTGACAAAAACAGCTCATAATGACCAAAAACAATGCTTAATTCCCAAGGGAAGTCGAATTTGACAAAAACAACTCAAAGTGACCAAATACAATGCTTAATTCCCAAGGGAATTCGGAATTAACAAAAACAGCTCAAAATGATAAAAACAATGCTTAATTCCCAAGGGAATTCGAATTTGACAAAAACAGCTCAAAATGACCAAAAACAATGCTTAATTCTCAAGGGAATTCGAATTTGACAAAAACAGCTCAAAATAACCAAAAACAATGCTTAATTCCAAAGGGAATTCGGAATTAACAAAAACAGCTCAAAATGACCAAAAACAATGCTTAATTCCCAAGGGAATTCGAATTTGATAAAAACAGCTCAAAATGACCAAAAACAATGCTTAATTCTCAAGGGAATTCGAATTTGACAAAAACAATTCAAAATGACCAAATACATTGCTTAATTCCCAAGGGAATTCGAATTTGATAAAAACAGCTCAAAATGACCAAAAACAATGCTTAAATCCCAAGGGAATTCGAATTTGACAAAAACAGCTCAAAATGACCAAAAACAATGCTTAATTCCAAAGGGAATTCGGAATTAACAAAAACCAGCTCAAAAAGACCAAAAACAATGCTTAATTCCCAAGGAAATTCGAATTTGACAAAAACAGCTCAAAATAACCAAAAACAATGCTTAATTCCAAAGGGAATTCGGAATTAACAAAAACAGCTCAAAATGACCAAAAACAATGCTTAATTCCCAAGGGAATTCGAATTTGATAAAAACAGCTCAAAATGACCAAAAACAATGCTTAATTCTCAAGGGAATTCGAATTTGACAAAAACAATTCAAAATGACCAAAAACAATGCTTAATTCCCAAGGGAATTCGGAATTAACAAAAACAGCTCAAAATGACCAAAAACAATGCTCAATTCCCAAGGGAATTCGGAATTAACAAAAACAGCTCAAAATGATAAAAACAATGCTTAATTCCCAAGGGAATTCGAATTTGACAAAAACAGCTCAAAATAACCAAAAACAATGCTTAATTCCAATGGGAATTCGGAATTAACAAAAACAGCTCAAAATGACCAAAAACAATGCTTAATTCCCAAGGGAATTCGAATTTGATAAAAACAGCTCAAAATGACCAAAAACAATGCTTAATTCTCAAGGGAATTCGAATTTGACAAAAACAATTCAAAATGACCAAATACATTGCTTAATTCCCAAGGGAATTCGAATTTGATAAAAACAGCTCAAAATGACCAAAAACAATGCTTAAATCCCAAGGGAATTCGAATTTGACAAAAACAGCTCAAAATGACGAAAAACATTGCTTAATTCCCAAGGGAAGTCGAATTTGACAAAAACAACTCAAAGTGACCAAATACAATGCTTAATTCCCAAGGGAATTCGGAATTAACAAAAACAGCTCAAAATGATAAAAACAATGCTTAATTCCCAAGGGAATTCGAATTTGACAAAAACAGCTCAAAATGACCAAAAACAATGCTTAATTCTCAAGGGAATTCGAATTTGACAAAAACAGCTCAAAATAACCAAAAACAATGCTTAATTCCAAAGGGAATTCGGAATTAACAAAAACAGCTCAAAATGACCAAAAACAATGCTTAATTCCCAAGGGAATTCGAATTTGATAAAAACAGCTCAAAATGACCAAAAACAATGCTTAATTCTCAAGGGAATTCGAATTTGACAAAAACAATTCAAAATGACCAAATACATTGCTTAATTCCCAAGGGAATTCGAATTTGATAAAAACAGCTCAAAATGACCAAAAACAATGCTTAAATCCCAAGGGAATTCGAATTTAACAAAAACAGCTCAAAATGACCAAAAACAATGCTTAATTCCCAAGGGAATTCGAATTTGATAAAAACAGCTCAAAATGACCAAAAACAATGCTTAAATCCCAAGGGAATTCGAATTTGACAAAAACAGCTCAAAATGACCAAAAACCATGCTTAATTCCAAAGGGAATTCGGAATTAACAAAAACAGGTCAAAAAGACCAAAAACAATGCTTAATTCCCAAGGAAATTCGAATTTGATAAAAACAGCTCAAAGTGACCAAATACAATGCTTAATTCCCAAGGGAATTCGAATTTGGAATTAAGCATTGTTTTTGGTCATTTTGAGCTGTTTTTATTAATTCTCAAGGGAATTCGAATTTGACAAAAACAACTTAAAATGACCAAATACAATGCTTAATTCCCAAAGAAATTCGAATTCAACAAAAACAGCTCAAAATTACCAAAAACAATGCTTAATTCTCAAGGGAATTCGAATTTGACAAAAACAGCTCAAAATAACCAAAAACAATGCTTAATTCCAAAGGGAATTCGGAATTAACAAAAACAGCTCAAAATGACCAAAAACAATGCTTAATTCCCAAGGGAATTCGAATTTGATAAAAACAGCTCAAAATGACCAAAAACAATGCTTAATTCTCAAGGGAATTCGAATTTGACAAAAACAATTCAAAATGACCAAAAACAATGCTTAATTCCCAAGGGAATTCGAATTTGACAAAAACAACTTAAAATGACCAAATACAATGCTTAATTCCCAAAGAAATTCGAATTCAACAAAAACAGCTCAAAATTACCAAAAACAATGCTCAATTCCTAAGGGAATTCGAATTTAACAAAAACAGCTCAAAATGTCCAAATACAATGCTGAATTCCCAAGGGAAATCAAATTTAACAAAAACAGCTCAAAATGACCAGAAACAATGCCTAATTCCCAAGGGAATTCGAATTTGACAAAAACAGCTCAAAATGACCAAAAACAATGTTTAATTCCAAAGGGAATTTGGAATTAACAGAAACAGCTCAAAGTGACCAAATACAATGCTTAAATCCCAAGGGAATTCGAATTTGAAAAAACAGCTCAAAATGACCAAAAACAATGCTTAATTCCCAAGGGAATTTGAATTTGACAAAAACAGCTCAAAATTACCAAAAACAATGTTTAATTCCCAAGGGAATTCGAATTTGACAAAAACAGCTCAAAATGACCATAAACAATGCTTAATTCCAAAGGGAATTCGAATTTGACAAAAACAGCTCAAAATGACCAAAAACAATGCTTAATCTCCAAGGGAATTCGGAATTAACAAAAACAGCTCAAAATGATAAAAACAATGCTTAATTCCCAAGGGAATTCGAATTTGACAAAAACAGCTCAAAATGACCAAAAACAATGTTTAATTCCAAAGGGAATTCGGTATTAACAGAAACAGCTCAAAGTGACCAAATACAATGCTTAAATCCCAAGGGAATTCGAATTTGAAAAAACAGCTCAAAATGACCAAAAACAATGCTTAATTCCCAAGGGAATTTGAATTTGACAAAAACAGCTCAAAATGACCAAAAACAATGTTTAATTCCCAAGGGAATTCGAATTTGACAAAAACAGCTCAAAATGACCATAAACAATGCTTAATTCCAAAGGGAATTCGAATTTGACAAAAACAGCTCAAAATGACCAAAAACAATGCTTAATTCCAAAGGGAATTCGGAATTAACAAAAACAGCTCAAAATGACCAAAAACAATGCTTAATTCCCAAGGGAAATCGAATTTAACAAAAACAGGTCAAAATGACCATAAACAATGCTTAATTCCCAAGGGAATTCGAATTTGATAAAAACAGTTCAAAGTGACCAAAAACAATGCTTAATTCCAAAGGGAATTCGGAATTAACAAAAACAGCTCAAAATAACCAAAAACAATGCTTAATTCCAAAGGGAATTTGGAATTAACAAAAACAGCTCAAAATGACCAAAAACAATGCTTAATTCCCAAGGGAATTCGAATTTGATAAAAACAGCTCAAAATGACCAAAAACAATGCTTAATTCTCAAGGGAATTCGAATTTGACAAAAACAATTCAATATGACCAAATACATTGCTTAATTCCCAAGGGAATTCGAATTTGATAAAAAGAGCTCAAAATGACCAAAAACAATGCTTAAATCCCAAGGGAATTCGAATTTGACAAAAACAGCTCAAAATGACCAAAAACAATGCTTAATTCCAAAGGGAATTCGGAATTAACAAAAACAGGTCAAAAAGACCAAAAACAATGCTTAATTCCCAAGGAAATTCGAATTTGATAAAAACAGCTCAAAATGACCAAAAACAATGCTAAATTCCCAAGGGAATTCGAATTTAACAAAAACAGCTCATAATGACCAAAAACAATGCTTAATTCCCAAGGGAAGTCGAATTTGACAAAAACAACTCAAAGTGACCAAATACAATGCTTAATTCCCAAGGGAATTCGGAATTAACAAAAACAGCTCAAAATGATAAAAACAATGCTTAATTCCCAAGGGAATTCGAATTTGACAAAAACAGCTCAAAATGACCAAAAACAATGCTTAATTCTCAAGGGAATTCGAATTTGACAAAAACAGCTCAAAATAACCAAAAACAATGCTTAATTCCAAAGGGAATTCGGAATTAACAAAAACAGCTCAAAATGACCAAAAACAATGCTTAATTCCCAAGGGAATTCGAATTTGATAAAAACAGCTCAAAATGACCAAAAACAATGCTTAATTCTCAAGGGAATTCGAATTTGACAAAAACAATTCAAAATGACCAAATACATTGCTTAATTCCCAAGGGAATTCGAATTTGATAAAAACAGCTCAAAATGACCAAAAACAATGCTTAAATCCCAAGGGAATTCGAATTTGACAAAAACAGCTCAAAATGACCAAAAACAATGCTTAATCTCCAAGGGAATTCGGAATTAACAAAAACAGCTCAAAATGATAAAAACAATGCTTAATTCCCAAGGGAATTCGAATTTGACAAAAACAGCTCAAAATGACCAAAAACAATGTTTAATTCCAAAGGGAATTCGGTATTAACAGAAACAGCTCAAAGTGACCAAATACAATGCTTAAATCCCAAGGGAATTCGAATTTGAAAAAACAGCTCAAAATGACCAAAAACAATGCTTAATTCCCAAGGGAATTTGAATTTGACAAAAACAGCTCAAAATGACCAAAAACAATGTTTAATTCCCAAGGGAATTCGAATTTGACAAAAACAGCTCAAAATGACCATAAACAATGCTTAATTCCAAAGGGAATTCGAATTTGACAAAAACAGCTCAAAATGACCAAAAACAATGCTTAATTCCAAAGGGAATTCGGAATTAACAAAAACAGCTCAAAATGACCAAAAACAATGCTTAATTCCCAAGGGAAATCGAATTTAACAAAAACAGGTCAAAATGACCATAAACAATGCTTAATTCCCAAGGGAATTCGAATTTGATAAAAACAGTTCAAAGTGACCAAAAACAATGCTTAATTCCAAAGGGAATTCGGAATTAACAAAAACAGCTCAAAATAACCAAAAACAATGCTTAATTCCAAAGGGAATTTGGAATTAACAAAAACAGCTCAAAATGACCAAAAACAATGCTTAATTCCCAAGGGAATTCGAATTTGATAAAAACAGCTCAAAATGACCAAAAACAATGCTTAATTCTCAAGGGAATTCGAATTTGACAAAAACAATTCAATATGACCAAATACATTGCTTAATTCCCAAGGGAATTCGAATTTGATAAAAAGAGCTCAAAATGACCAAAAACAATGCTTAAATCCCAAGGGAATTCGAATTTGACAAAAACAGCTCAAAATGACCAAAAACAATGCTTAATTCCAAAGGGAATTCGGAATTAACAAAAACAGGTCAAAAAGACCAAAAACAATGCTTAATTCCCAAGGAAATTCGAATTTGATAAAAACAGCTCAAAATGACCAAAAACAATGCTGAATTCCCAAGGGAATTCGAATTTGACAAAAACAGCTCATAATGACCAAAAACAATGCTTAATTCCCAAGGGAAGTCGAATTTGACAAAAACAACTCAAAGTGACCAAATACAATGCTTAATTCCCAAGGGAATTCGGAATTAACAAAAACAGCTCAAAATGATAAAAACAATGCTTAATTCCCAAGGGAATTCGAATTTGACAAAAACAGCTCAAAATGACCAAAAACAATGCTTAATTCTCAAGGGAATTCGAATTTGACAAAAACAGCTCAAAATAACCAAAAACAATGCTTAATTCCAAAGGGAATTCGGAATTAACAAAAACAGCTCAAAATGACCAAAAACAATGCTTAATTCCCAAGGGAATTCGAATTTGATAAAAACAGCTCAAAATGACCAAAAACAATGCTTAATTCTCAAGGGAATTCGAATTTGACAAAAACAATTCAAAATGACCAAATACATTGCTTAATTCCCAAGGGAATTCGAATTTGATAAAAACAGCTCAAAATGACCAAAAACAATGCTTAAATCCCAAGGGAATTCGAATTTGACAAAAACAGCTCAAAATGACCAAAAACAATGCTTAATTCCAAAGGGAATTCGGAATTAACAAAAACCAGCTCAAAAAGACCAAAAACAATGCTTAATTCCCAAGGAAATTCGAATTTGACAAAAACAGCTCAAAATAACCAAAAACAATGCTTAATTCCAAAGGGAATTCGGAATTAACAAAAACAGCTCAAAATGACCAAAAACAATGCTTAATTCCCAAGGGAATTCGAATTTGATAAAAACAGCTCAAAATGACCAAAAACAATGCTTAATTCTCAAGGGAATTCGAATTTGACAAAAACAATTCAAAATGACCAAAAACAATGCTTAATTCCCAAGGGAATTCGAATTTGACAAAAACAACTTAAAATGACCAAATACAATGCTTAATTCCCAAGGGAATTCGGAATTAACAAAAACAGCTCAAAATGATAAAAACAATGCTTAATTCCCAAGGGAATTCGAATTTGACAAAAACAGCTCAAAATAACCAAAAACAATGCTTAATTCCAATGGGAATTCGGAATTAACAAAAACAGCTCAAAATGAACAAAAACAATGCTTAATTCCCAAGGGAATTCGAATTTGATAAAAACAGCTCAAAATGACCAAAAACAATGCTTAATTCTCAAGGGAATTCGAATTTGACAAAAACAATTCAAAATGACCAAATACATTGCTTAATTCCCAAGGGAATTCGAATTTGATAAAAACAGCTCAAAATGACCAAAAACAATGCTTAAATCCCAAGGGAATTCGAATTTGACAAAAACAGCTCAAAATGACGAAAAACATTGCTTAATTCCCAAGGGAAGTCGAATTTGACAAAAACAACTCAAAGTGACCAAATACAATGCTTAATTCCCAAGGGAATTCGGAATTAACAAAAACAGCTCAAAATGATAAAAACAATGCTTAATTCCCAAGGGAATTCGAATTTGACAAAAACAGCTCAAAATGACCAAAAACAATGCTTAATTCTCAAGGGAATTCGAATTTGACAAAAACAGCTCAAAATAACCAAAAACAATGCTTAATTCCAAAGGGAATTCGGAATTAACAAAAACAGCTCAAAATGACCAAAAACAATGCTTAATTCCCAAGGGAATTCGAATTTGATAAAAACAGCTCAAAATGACCAAAAACAATGCTTAATTCTCAAGGGAATTCGAATTTGACAAAAACAATTCAAAATGACCAAATACATTGCTTAATTCCTAAGGGAATTCGAATTTGATAAAAACAGCTCAAAATGACCAAAAACAATGCTTAAATCCCAAGGGAATTCGAATTTAACAAAAACAGCTCAAAATGACCAAAAACAATGCTTAATTCCCAAGGGAATTCGAATTTGATAAAAACAGCTCAAAATGACCAAAAACAATGCTTAATTCCCAAGGGAATTCGAATTTGACAAAAACAGCTCAAAATGACCAAAAACCATGCTTAATTCCAAAGGGAATTCGGAATTAACAAAAACAGGTCAAAAAGACCAAAAACAATGCTTAATTCCCAAGGAAATTCGAATTTGATAAAAACAGCTCAAAATGACCAAAAACAATGCTTAATTCCAAATTCGAATTTGGAATTAAGCATTGTTTTTGGTCATTTTGAGCTGTTTTTATTAATTCTCAAGGGAATTCGAATTTGACAAAAACAATTCAAAATGACCAAAAACAATGCTTAATTCCCAAGGGAATTCGAATTTGACAAAAACAACTTAAAATGACCAAATACAATGCTTAATTCCCAAAGAAATTCGAATTCAACAAAAACAGCTCAAAATTACCAAAAACAATGCTCAATTCCTAAGGGAATTCGAATTTAACAAAAACAGCTCAAAATGTCCAAATACAATGCTGAATTCCCAAGGGAAATCAAATTTAACAAAAACAGCTCAAAATGACCAGAAACAATGCCTAATTCCCAAGGGAATTCGAATTTGACAAAAACAGCTCAAAATGACCAAAAACAATGTTTAATTCCAAAGGGAATTTGGAATTAACAGAAACAGCTCAAAGTGACCAAATACAATGCTTAAATCCCAAGGGAATTCGAATTTGAAAAAACAGCTCAAAATGACCAAAAACAATGCTTAATTCCCAAGGGAATTTGAATTTGACAAAAACAGCTCAAAATGACCAAAAACAATGTTTAATTCCCAAGGGAATTCGAATTTGACAAAAACAGCTCATAATGACCAAAAACAATGCTCAATTCCCAAGGGAATTCGAATTTAACAAAAACAGCTCAAAGTGACCAAAAACAATGCTTAATTCCCAATTGAATTCGAATTTGACAAAAACAGCTCAAAATGACCAAATACAATGCTTAATTCACAAGGGAATTCGAAATTGATAAAAACAGCTCAAAATGACGAAAAACATTGCTTAATTCCCAAGGGAAGTCGAATTTGACAAAAACAACTCAAAGTGACCAAATACAATGCTTAATTCCCAAGGGAATTCGGAATTAACAAAAACAGCTCAAAATGATAAAAACAATGCTTAATTCCCAAGGGAATTCGAATTTGACAAAAACAGCTCAAAATGACCAAAAACAATGCTTAATTCTCAAGGGAATTCGAATTTGACAAAAACAGCTCAAAATAACCAAAAACAATGCTTAATTCCAAAGGGAATTCGGAATTAACAAAAACAGCTCAAAATGACCAAAAACAATGCTTAATTCCCAAGGGAATTCGAATTTGATAAAAACAGCTCAAAATGACCAAAAACAATGCTTAATTCTCAAGGGAATTCGAATTTGACAAAAACAATTCAAAATGACCAAATACATTGCTTAATTCCTAAGGGAATTCGAATTTGATAAAAACAGCTCAAAATGACCAAAAACAATGCTTAAATCCCAAGGGAATTCGAATTTAACAAAAACAGCTCAAAATGACCAAAAACAATGCTTAATTCCCAAGGGAATTCGAATTTGATAAAAACAGCTCAAAATGACCAAAAACAATGCTTAAATCCCAAGGGAATTCGAATTTGACAAAAACAGCTCAAAATGACCAAAAACCATGCTTAATTCCAAAGGGAATTCGGAATTAACAAAAACAGGTCAAAAAGACCAAAAACAATGCTTAATTCCCAAGGAAATTCGAATTTGATAAAAACAGCTCAAAGTGACCAAAAACAATGCTTAATTCCCAAGGGAATTCGGAATTAACAAAAACAGCTCAAAATGATAAAAACAATGCTTAATTCCCAAGGGAATTCGAATTTGACAAAAACAGCTCAAAATGACCAAAAACAATGCTTAATTCTCAAGGGAATTCGAATTTGACAAAAACAGCTCAAAATAACCAAAAACAATGCTTAATTCCAAAGGGAATTCGGAATTAACAAAAACAGCTCAAAATGACCAAAAACAATGCTTAATTCCCAAGGGAATTCGAATTTGATAAAAACAGCTCAAAATGACCAAAAACAATGCTTAATTCTCAAGGGAATTCGAATTTGACAAAAACAATTCAAAATGACCAAAAACAATGCTTAATTCCCAAGGGAATTCGAATTTGACAAAAACAACTTAAAATGACCAAATACAATGCTTAATTCCCAAAGAAATTCGAATTCAACAAAAACAGCTCAAAATTACCAAAAACAATGCTCAATTCCTAAGGGAATTCGAATTTAACAAAAACAGCTCAAAATGTCCAAATACAATGCTGAATTCCCAAGGGAAATCAAATTTAACAAAAACAGCTCAAAATGACCAGAAACAATGCCTAATTCCCAAGGGAATTCGAATTTGACAAAAACAGCTCAAAATGACCAAAAACAATGTTTAATTCCAAAGGGAATTTGGAATTAACAGAAACAGCTGAAAGTGACCAAATACAATGCTTAAATCCCAAGGGAATTCGAATTTGAAAAAACAGCTCAAAATGACCAAAAACAATGCTTAATTCCCAAGGGAATTTGAATTTGACAAAAACAGCTCAAAATGACCAAAAACAATGTTTAATTCCCAAGGGAATTCGAATTTGACAAAAACAGCTCATAATGACCAAAAACAATGCTCAATTCCCAAGGGAATTCGAATTTAACAAAAACAGCTCAAAGTGACCAAAAACAATGCTTAATTCCCAATTGAATTCGAATTTGACAAAAACAGCTCAAAATGACCAAATACAATGCTTAATTCACAAGGGAATTCGAAATTGATAAAAACAGCTCAAAATGACGAAAAACATTGCTTAATTCCCAAAGGAAGTCGAATTTGACAAAAACAACTCAAAGTGACCAAATACAATGCTTAATTCCCAAGGGAATTCGGAATTAACAAAAACAGCTCAAAATGATAAAAACAATGCTTAATTCCCAAGGGAATTCGAATTTGACAAAAACAGCTCAAAATGACCAAAAACAATGCTTAATTCTCAAGGGAATTCGAATTTGACAAAAACAGCTCAAAATAACCAAAAACAATGCTTAATTCCAAAGGGAATTCGGAATTAACAAAAACAGCTCAAAATGACCAAAAACAATGCTTAATTCCCAAGGGAATTCGAATTTGATAAAAACAGCTCAAAATGACCAAAAACAATGCTTAATTCTCAAGGGAATTCGAATTTGACAAAAACAATTCAAAATGACCAAAAACAATGCTTAATTCCCAAGGGAATTCGAATTTGACAAAAACAACTTAAAATGACCAAATACAATGCTTAATTCCCAAAGAAATTCGAATTCAACAAAAACAGCTCAAAATTACCAAAAACAATGCTCAATTCCTGAGGGAATTCGAATTTAACAAAAACAGCTCAAAATGTCCAAATACAATGCTGAATTCCCAAGGGAAATCAAATTTAACAAAAACAGCTCAAAATGACCAGAAACAATGCCTAATTCCCAAGGGAATTCGAATTTGACAAAAACAGCTCAAAATGACCAAAAACAATGTTTAATTCCAAAGGGAATTTGGAATTAACAGAAACAGCTCAAAGTGACCAAATACAATGCTTAAATCCCAAGGGAATTCGAATTTGAAAAAACAGCTCAAAATGACCAAAAACAATGCTTAATTCCCAAGGGAATTTGAATTTGACAAAAACAGCTCAAAATGACCAAAAACAATGTTTAATTCCCAAGGGAATTCGAATTTGACAAAAACAGCTCAAAATGACCATAAACAATGCTTAATTCCAAAGGGAATTCGAATTTGACAAAAACAGCTCAAAATGACCAAAAACAATGCTTAATCTCCAAGGGAATTCGGAATTAACAAAAACAGCTCAAAATGATAAAAACAATGCTTAATTCCCAAGGGAATTCGAATTTGACAAAAACAGCTCAAAATGACCAAAAACAATGTTTAATTCCAAAGGGAATTCGGTATTAACAGAAACAGCTCAAAGTGACCAAATACAATGCTTAAATCCCAAGGGAATTCGAATTTGAAAAAACAGCTCAAAATGACCAAAAACAATGCTTAATTCCCAAGGGAATTTGAATTTGACAAAAACAGCTCAAAATGACCAAAAACAATGTTTAATTCCCAAGGGAATTCGAATTTGACAAAAACAGCTCAAAATGACCATAAACAATGCTTAATTCCAAAGGGAATTCGAATTTGACAAAAACAGCTCAAAATGACCAAAAACAATGCTTAATTCCAAAGGGAATTCGGAATTAACAAAAACAGCTCAAAATGACCAAAAACAATGCTTAATTCCCAAGGGAAATCGAATTTAACAAAAACAGGTCAAAATGACCATAAACAATGCTTAATTCCCAAGGGAATTCGAATTTGATAAAAACAGTTCAAAGTGACCAAAAACAATGCTTAATTCCAAAGGGAATTCGGAATTAACAAAAACAGCTCAAAATAACCCAAAACAATGCTTAATTCCAAAGGGAATTTGGAATTAACAAAAACAGCTCAAAATGACCAAAAACAATGCTTAATTCCCAAGGGAATTCGAATTTGATAAAAACAGCTCAAAATGACCAAAAACAATGCTTAATTCTCAAGGGAATTCGAATTTGACAAAAACAATTCAATATGACCAAATACATTGCTTAATTCCCAAGGGAATTCGAATTTGATAAAAACAGCTCAAAATGACCAAAAACAATGCTTAAATCCCAAGGGAATTCGAATTTGACAAAAACAGCTCAAAATGACCAAAAACAATGCTTAATTCCAAAGGGAATTCGGAATTAACAAAAACAGGTCAAAAAGACCAAAAACAATGCTTAATTCCCAAGGAAATTCGAATTTGATAAAAACAGCTCAAAATGACCAAAAACAATGCTGAATTCCCAAGGGAATTCGAATTTGACAAAAACAGCTCATAATGACCAAAAACAATGCTTAATTCCCAAGGGAATTCGAATTTGACAAAAACAACTCAAAGTGACCAAATACAATGCTTAATTCCCAAGGGAATTCGGAATTAACAAAAACAGCTCAAAATGATAAAAACAATGCTTAATTCCCAAGGGAATTCGAATTTGACAAAAACAGCTCAAAATGACCAAAAACAATGCTTAATTCTCAAGGGAATTCGAATTTGACAAAAACAGCTCAAAATAACCAAAAACAATGCTTAATTCCAAAGGGAATTCGGAATTAACAAAAACAGCTCAAAATGACCAAAAACAATGCTTAATTCCCAAGGGAATTCGAATTTGATAAAAACAGCTCAAAATGACCAAAAACAATGCTTAATTCTCAAGGGAATTCGAATTTGACAAAAACAATTCAAAATGACCAAATACATTGCTTAATTCCCAAGGGAATTCGAATTTGATAAAAACAGCTCAAAATGACCAAAAACAATGCTTAAATCCCAAGGGAATTCGAATTTGACAAAAACAGCTCAAAATGACCAAAAACAATGCTTAATTCCAAAGGGAATTCGGAATTAACAAAAACCAGCTCAAAAAGACCAAAAACAATGCTTAATTCCCAAGGAAATTCGAATTTGATAAAAACAGCTCAAAATGACCAAAAACAATGCTGAATTCCCAAGGGAATTCGATTTTGAATAAAACAGCTGATAATGACCAAAAACAATGCTCAATTCCCAAGGGAATTCGAATTTAACAAAAACAGCTCAAAATGACCAAAAACAATGCTTAATTCCCAAGGGAATTCGAATTTGATAAAAACAGCTCAAAATGACCAAAAACAATGCTTAAATCCCAAGGGAATTCGAATTTGACAAAAACAGCTCAAAATGACCAAAAACAATGCTTAATTCCAAAGGGAATTCGGAATTAACAAAAACAGGTCAAAAAGACCAAAAACAATGCTTAATTCCCAAGGAAATTCGAATTTGATAAAAACAGCTCAAAATGACCAAAAACAATGCTGAATTCCCAAGGGAATTCGAATTTGACAAAAACAGCTCATAATGACCAAAAACAATGCTCAATTCCCAAGGGAATTCGAATTTAACAAAAACAGCTCAAAGTGACCAAAAACAATGCTTAATTCCCAATTGAATTCGAATTTGACAAAAACAGCTCAAAATGACCAAATACAATGCTTAATTCACAAGGGAATTCGAAATTGATAAAAACAGCTCAAAATGACGAAAAACATTGCTTAATTCCCAAGGGAAGTCGAATTTGACAAAAACAACTCAAAGTGACCAAATACAATGCTTAATTCCCAAGGGAATTCGGAATTAACAAAAACAGCTCAAAATGATAAAAACAATGCTTAATTCCCAAGGGAATTCGAATTTGACAAAAACAGCTCAAAATGACCAAAAACAATGCTTAATTCTCAAGGGAATTCGAATTTGACAAAAACAGCTCAAAATAACCAAAAACAATGCTTAATTCCAAAGGGAATTCGGAATTAACAAAAACAGCTCAAAATGACCAAAAACAATGCTTAATTCCCAAGGGAATTCGAATTTGATAAAAACAGCTCAAAATGACCAAAAACAATGCTTAATTCTCAAGGGAATTCGAATTTGACAAAAACAATTCAAAATGACCAAATACATTGCTTAATTCCCAAGGGAATTCGGAATTAACAAAAACAGCTCAAAATGACCAAAAACAATGCTTAAATCCCAAGGGAATTCGAATTTGACAAAAACAGCTCAAAATGACCAAAAACAATGCTTAATTCCAAAGGGAATTCGGAATTAACAGAAACAGCTCAAAGTGACCAAATACAATGCTTAAATCCCAAGGGAATTCGAATTTGAAAAAACAGCTCAAAATGACCAAAAACAATGCTTAATTCCCAAAGAAATTCGAATTCAACAAAAACTGCTCAAAATTACCAAAAACAATGCTCAATTCCTAAGGGAATTCGAATTTAACAAAAACAGCTCAAAATGTCCAAATACAATGCTGAATTCACAAGGGAAATCAAATTTAACAAAAACAGCTCAAAATGACCAGAAACAATGCCTAATTCCCAAGGGAATTCGAATTTGACAAAAACAGCTCAAAATGACCAAAAACAATGTTTAATTCCAAAGGGAATTTGGAATTAACAGAAACAGCTCAAAGTGACCAAATACAATGCTTAAATCCCAAGGGAATTCGAATTTGAAAAAACAGCTCAAAATGACCAAAAACAATGCTTAATTCCCAAGGGAATTTGAATTTGACAAAAACAGCTCAAAATGACCAAAAACAATGTTTAATTCCCAAGGGAATTCGAATTTGACAAAAACAGCTCATAATGACCAAAAACAATGCTCAATTCCCAAGGGAATTCGAATTTAACAAAAACAGCTCAAAGTGACCAAAAACAATGCTTAATTCCCAATTGAATTCGAATTTGACAAAAACAGCTCAAAATGACCAAATACAATGCTAAATTCACAAGGGAATTCGAAATTGATAAAAACAGCTCAAAATGACGAAAAACATTGCTTAATTCCCAAGGGAAGTCGAATTTGACAAAAACAACTCAAAGTGACCAAATACAATGCTTAATTCCCAAGGGAATTCGGAATTAACAAAAACAGCTCAAAATGATAAAAACAATGCTTAATTCCCAAGGGAATTCGAATTTGACAAAAACAGCTCAAAATGACCAAAAACAATGCTTAATTCTCAAGGGAATTCGAATTTGACAAAAACAGCTCAAAATAACCAAAAACAATGCTTAATTCCAAAGGGAATTCGGAATTAACAAAAACAGCTCAAAATGACCAAAAACAATGCTTAATTCCCAAGGGAATTTGAATTTGATAAAAACAGCTCAAAATGACCAAAAACAAAGTTAATTCTCAAGGGAATTCGAATTTGACAAAAACAATTCAAAATGACCAAAAACAATGCTTAATTCCCAAGGGAATTCGAACTTGACAAAAACAACTTAAATTGACCAAATACAATGTTTAATTCCAAAGGGAATTTGGAATTAACAGAAACAGCTCAAAGTGACCAAATACAATGCTTAAATCCCAAGGGAATTCGAATTTGAAAAAACAGCTCAAAATGACCAAAAACAATGCTTAATTCCCAAGGGAATTTGAATTTGACAAAAACAGCTCAAAATGACCAAAAACAATGTTTAATTCCCAAGGGAATTCGAATTTGACAAAAACAGCTCAAAATGACCATAAACAATGCTTAATTCCAAAGGGAATTCGAATTTGACAAAAACAGCTCAAAATGACCAAAAACAATGCTTAATCTCCAAGGGAATTCGGAATTAACAAAAACAGCTCAAAATGATAAAAACAATGCTTAATTCCCAAGGGAATTCGAATTTGACAAAAACAGCTCAAAATGACCAAAAACAATGTTTAATTCCAAAGGGAATTCGGAATTAACAGAAACAGCTCAAAGTGACCAAATACAATGCTTAAATCCCAAGGGAATTCGAATTTGAAAAAACAGCTCAAAATGACCAAAAACAATGCTTAATTCCCAAGGGAATTTGAATTTGACAAAAACAGCTCAAAATGACCAAAAACAATGTTTAATTCCCGAGGGAATTCGAATTTGACAAAAACAGCTCAAAATGACCATAAACAATGCTTAATTCCAAAGGGAATTCGAATTTGACAAAAACAGCTCAAAATGACCAAAAACAATGCTTAATTCCAAAGGGAATTCGGAATTAACAAAAACAGCTCAAAATGACCAAAAACAATGCTTAATTCCCAAGGGAAATCGAATTTAACAAAAACAGCTCAAAATGACCATAAACAATGCTTAATTCCCAAGGGAATTCGAATTTGATAAAAACAGTTCAAAGTGACCAAAAACAATGCTTAATTCCAAAGGGAATTCGGAATTAACAAAAACAGCTCAAAATAACCAAAAACAATGCTTAATTCCAAAGGGAATTTGGAATTAACAAAAACAGCTCAAAATGACCAAAAACAATGCTTAATTCCCAAGGGAATTCGAATTTGATAAAAACAGCTCAAAATGACCAAAAACAATGCTTAATTCTCAAGGGAATTCGAATTTGACAAAAACAATTCAATATGACCAAATACATTGCTTAATTCCCAAGGGAATTCGAATTTGATAAAAACAGCTCAAAATGACCAAAAACAATGCTTAAATCCCAAGGGAGTTCGAATTTGACAAAAACAGCTCAAAATACCAAAAACAATGCTTAATTCCAAAGGGAATTCGGAATTAACAAAAACAGGTCAAAGTGACCAAAAACAATGCTTAATTCCCAATTGAATTCGAATTTGACAAAAACAGCTCAAAATGACCAAATACAATGCTTAATTCACAAGGGAATTCGAAATTGATGAAAACAGCTCAAAATGACGAAAAACATTGCTTAATTCCCAAGGGAAGTCGAATTTGACAAAAACAACTCAAAGTGACCAAATACAATGCTTAATTCCCAAGGGAATTCGGAATTAACAGAAACAGCTCAAAATGATAAAAACAATGCTTAATTCCCAAGGGAATTCGAATTTGACAAAAACAGCTAAAAATGACCAAAAACAATGCTTAATTCTCAAGGGAATTCGAATTTGACAAAAACAGCTCAAAATAACCAAAAACAATGCTTAATTCCAAAGGGAATTCGGAATTAACAAAAACAGCTCAAAATGACCAAAAACAATGCTTAATTCCCAAGGGAATTCGAATTTGATAAAAACAGCTCAAAATGACCAAAAACAATGCTTAATTCTCAAGGGAATTCGAATTTGACAAAAACAATTCAAAATGACCAAATACATTGCTTAATTCCCAAGGGAATTCGAATTTGATAAAAACAGCTCAAAATGACCAAAAACAATGCTTAAATCCCAAGGGAATTCGAATTTGACAAAAACAGCTCAAAATGACCAAAAACAATGCTTAATTCCAAAGGGAATTCGGAATTAACAAAAACCAGCTCAAAAAGACCAAAAACAATGCTTAATTCCCAAGGAAATTCGAATTTGATAAAAACAGCTCAAAATGACCAAAAACAATGCTGAATTCCCAAGGGAATTCGATTTTGACAAAAACAGCTGATAATGACCAAAAACAATGCTCAATTCCCAAGGGAATTCGAATTTAACAAAAACAGCTCAAAATGACCAAAAACAATGCTTAATTCCCAAGGGAATTCGAATTTGATAAAAACAGCTCAAAATGACCAAAAACAATGCTTAAATCCCAAGGGAATTCGAATTTGACAAAAACAGCTCAAAATGACCAAAAACAATGCTTAATTCCAAAGGGAATTCGGAATTAACAAAAACAGGTCAAAAAGACCAAAAACAATGCTTAATTCCCAAGGAAATTCGAATTTGATAAAAACAGCTCAAAATGACCAAAAACAATGCTGAATTCCCAAGGGAATTCGAATTTGACAAAAACAGCTCATAATGACCAAAAACAATGCTCAATTCCCAAGGGAATTCGAATTTAACAAAAACAGCTCAAAGTGACCAAAAACAATGCTTAATTCCCAATTGAATTCGAATTTGACAAAAACAGCTCAAAATGACCAAATACAATGCTTAATTCACAAGGGAATTCGAAATTGATAAAAACAGCTCAAAATGACGAAAAACATTGCTTAATTCCCAAGGGAAGTCGAATTTGACAAAAACAACTCAAAGTGACCAAATACAATGCTTAATTCCCAAGGGAATTCGGAATTAACAAAAACAGCTCAAAATGATAAAAACAATGCTTAATTCCCAAGGGAATTCGAATTTGACAAAAACAGCTCAAAATGACCAAAAACAATGCTTAATTCTCAAGGGAATTCGAATTTGACAAAAACAGCTCAAAATAACCAAAAACAATGCTTAATTCCAAAGGGAATTCGGAATTAACAAAAACAGCTCAAAATGACCAAAAACAATGCTTAATTCCCAAGGGAATTCGAATTTGATAAAAACAGCTCAAAATGACCAAAAACAATGCTTAATTCTCAAGGGAATTCGAATTTGACAAAAACAATTCAAAATGACCAAATACATTGCTTAATTCCCAAGGGAATTCGGAATTAACAAAAACAGCTCAAAATGACCAAAAACAATGCTTAAATCCTAAGGGAATTCGAATTTGACAAAAACAGCTCAAAATGACCAAAAACAATGCTTAATTCCAAAGGGAATTCGGAATTAACAGAAACAGCTCAAAGTGACCAAATACAATGCTTAAATCCCAAGGGAATTCGAATTTGAAAAAACAGCTCAAAATGACCAAAAACAATGCTTAATTCCCAAGGGAATTTGAATTTGACAAAAACAGCTCAAAATGACCAAAAACAATGTTTAATTCCCAAGGGAATTCGAATTTGACAAAAACAGCTCAAAATGACCATAAACAATGCTTAATTCCAAAGGGAATTCGAATTTGACAAAAACAGCTCAAAATGACCAAAAACAATGCTTAATCTCCAAGGGAATTCGGAATTAACAAAAACAGCTCAAAATGATAAAAACAATGCTTAATTCCCAAGGGAATTCGAATTTGACAAAAACAGCTCAAAATGACCAAAAACAATGTTTAATTCCAAAGGGAATTCGGAATTAACAGAAACAGCTCAAAGTGACCAAATACAATGCTTAAATCCCAAGGGAATTCGAATTTGAAAAACAGCTCAAAATGACCAAAAACAATGCTTAATTCCCAAGGGAATTTGAATTTGACAAAAACAGCTCAAAATGACCAAAAACAATGTTTAATTCCCGAGGGAATTCGAATTTGACAAAAACAGCTCAAAATGACCATAAACAATGCTTAATTCCAAAGGGAATTCGAATTTGACAAAAACAGCTCAAAATGACCAAAAACAATGCTTAATTCCAAAGGGAATTCGGAATTAACAAAAACAGCTCAAAATGACCAAAAACAATGCTTAATTCCCAAGGGAAATCGAATTTAACAAAAACAGCTCAAAATGACCATAAACAATGCTTAATTCCCAAGGGAATTCGAATTTGATAAAAACAGTTCAAAGTGACCAAAAACAATGCTTAATTCCAAAGGGAATTCGGAATTAACAAAAACAGCTCAAAATAACCAAAAACAATGCTTAATTCCAAAGGGAATTTGGAATTAACAAAAACAGCTCAAAATGACCAAAAACAATGCTTAATTCCCAAGGGAATTCGAATTTGATAAAAACAGCTCAAAATGACCAAAAACAATGCTTAATTCTCAAGGGAATTCGAATTTGACAAAAACAATTCAATATGACCAAATACATTGCTTAATTCCCAAGGGAATTCGAATTTGATAAAAACAGCTCAAAATGACCAAAAACAATGCTTAAATCCCAAGGGAGTTCGAATTTGACAAAAACAGCTCAAAATACCAAAAACAATGCTTAATTCCAAAGGGAATTCGGAATTAACAAAAACAGGTCAAAAAGACCAAAAACAATGCTTAATTCCCAAGGAAATTCGAATTTGATAAAAACAGCTCAAAATGACCAAAAACAATGCTGAATTCCCAAGGGAATTCGAATTTGACAAAAACAGCTCATAATGACCAAAAACAATGCTCAATTCCCAAGGGAATTCGAATTTAACAAAAACAGCTCAAAGTGACCAAAAACAATGCTTAATTCCCAATTGAATTCGAATTTGACAAAAACAGCTCAAAATGACCAAATACAATGCTTAATTCACAAGGGAATTCGAAATTGATGAAAACAGCTCAAAATGACGAAAAACATTGCTTAATTCCCAAGGGAAGTCGAATTTGACAAAAACAACTCAAAGTGACCAAATACAATGCTTAATTCCCAAGGGAATTCGGAATTAACAGAAACAGCTCAAAATGATAAAAACAATGCTTAATTCCCAAGGGAATTCGAATTTGACAAAAACAGCTAAAAATGACCAAAAACAATGCTTAATTCTCAAGGGAATTCGAATTTGACAAAAACAGCTCAAAATAACCAAAAACAATGCTTAATTCCAAAGGGAATTCGGAATTAACAAAAACAGCTCAAAATGACCAAAAACAATGCTTAATTCCCAAGGGAATTCGAATTTGATAAAAACAGCTCAAAATGACCAAAAACAATGCTTAATTCTCAAGGGAATTCGAATTTGACAAAAACAATTCAAAATGACCAAATACATTGCTTAATTCCCAAGGGAATTCGAATTTGATAAAAACAGCTCAAAATGACCAAAAACAATGCTTAAATCCCAAGGGAATTCGAATTTGACAAAAACAGCTCAAAATGACCAAAAACAATGCTTAATTCCAAAGGGAATTCGGAATTAACAAAAACCAGCTCAAAAAGACCAAAAACAATGCTTAATTCCCAAGGAAATTCGAATTTGATAAAAACAGCTCAAAATGACCAAAAACAATGCTGAATTCCCAAGGGAATTCGATTTTGACAAAAACAGCTGATAATGACCAAAAACAATGCTCAATTCCCAAGGGAATTCGAATTTAACAAAAACAGCTCAAAATGACCAAAAACAATGCTTAATTCCCAAGGGAATTCGAATTTGATAAAAACAGCTCAAAATGACCAAAAACAATGCTTAAATCCCAAGGGAATTCGAATTTGACAAAAACAGCTCAAAATGACCAAAAACAATGCTTAATTCCAAAGGGAATTCGGAATTAACAAAAACAGGTCAAAAAGACCAAAAACAATGCTTAATTCCCAAGGAAATTCGAATTTGATAAAAACAGCTCAAAATGACCAAAAACAATGCTGAATTCCCAAGGGAATTCGAATTTGACAAAAACAGCTCATAATGACCAAAAACAATGCTCAATTCCCAAGGGAATTCGAATTTAACAAAAACAGCTCAAAGTGACCAAAAACAATGCTTAATTCCCAATTGAATTCGAATTTGACAAAAACAGCTCAAAATGACCAAATACAATGCTTAATTCACAAGGGAATTCGAAATTGATAAAAACAGCTCAAAATGACGAAAAACATTGCTTAATTCCCAAGGGAAGTCGAATTTGACAAAAACAACTCAAAGTGACCAAATACAATGCTTAATTCCCAAGGGAATTCGGAATTAACAAAAACAGCTCAAAATGATAAAAACAATGCTTAATTCCCAAGGGAATTCGAATTTGACAAAAACAGCTCAAAATGACCAAAAACAATGCTTAATTCTCAAGGGAATTCGAATTTGACAAAAACAGCTCAAAATAACCAAAAACAATGCTTAATTCCAAAGGGAATTCGGAATTAACAAAAACAGCTCAAAATGACCAAAAACAATGCTTAATTCCCAAGGGAATTCGAATTTGATAAAAACAGCTCAAAATGACCAAAAACAATGCTTAATTCTCAAGGGAATTCGAATTTGACAAAAACAATTCAAAATGACCAAATACATTGCTTAATTCCCAAGGGAATTCGGAATTAACAAAAACAGCTCAAAATGACCAAAAACAATGCTTAAATCCTAAGGGAATTCGAATTTGACAAAAACAGCTCAAAATGACCAAAAACAATGCTTAATTCCAAAGGGAATTCGGAATTAACAGAAACAGCTCAAAGTGACCAAATACAATGCTTAAATCCCAAGGGAATTCGAATTTGAAAAAACAGCTCAAAATGACCAAAAACAATGCTTAATTCCCAAGGGAATTTGAATTTGACAAAAACAGCTCAAAATGACCAAAAACAATGTTTAATTCCCAAGGGAATTCGAATTTGACAAAAACAGCTCAAAATGACCATAAACAATGCTTAATTCCAAAGGGAATTCGAATTTGACAAAAACAGCTCAAAATGACCAAAAACAATGCTTAATTCCAAAGGGAATTCGGAATTAACAAAAACAGCTCAAAATGACCAAAAACAATGCTTAATTCCCAAGGGAAATCGAATTTAACAAAAACAGCTCAAAATGACCATAAACAATGCTTAATTCCCAAGGGAATTCGAATTTGATAAAAACAGTTCAAAGTGACCAAAAACAATGCTTAATTCCAAAGGGAATTCGGAATTAACAAAAACAGCTCAAAAAGACCAAAAACAATGCTTAATTCCAAAGGGAATTTGGAATTAACAAAAACAGCTCAAAATGACCAAAAACAATGCTTAATTCCCAAGGGAATTCGAATTTGATAAAAACAGCTCAAAATGACCAAAAACAATGCTTAATTCTCAAGGGAATTCGAATTTGACAAAAACAATTCAATATGACCAAATACATTGCTTAATTCCCAAGGGAATTCGAATTTGATAAAAACAGCTCAAAATGACCAAATACAATGCTTAATTCCCAAAGAAATTCGAATTCAACAAAAACAGCTCAAAATTACCAAAAACAATGCTCAATTCCTAAGGAAATTCGAATTTAACAAAAACAGCTCAAAATGTCCAAATACAATGCTGAATTCCCAAGGGAAATCAAATTTAACAAAAACAGCTCAAAATGACCAGAAACAATGCCTAATTCCCAAGGGAATTCGAATTTGACAAAAACAGCTCAAAATGACCAAAAACAATGTTTAATTCCAAAGGGAATTTGGAATTAACAGAAACAGCTCAAAGTGACCAAATACAATGCTTAAATCCCAAGGGAATTCGAATTTGAAAAAACAGCTCAAAATGACCAAAAACAATGCTTAATTCCCAAGGGAATTTGAATTTGACAAAAACAGCTCAAAATGACCAAAAACAATGTTTAATTCCCAAGGGAATTCGAATTTGACAAAAACAGCTCAAAATGACCATAAACAATGCTTAATTCCAAAGGGAATTCGAATTTGACAAAAACAGCTCAAAATGACCAAAAACAATGCTTAATCTCCAAGGGAATTCGGAATTAACAAAAACAGCTCAAAATGATAAAAACAATGCTTAATTCCCAAGGGAATTCGAATTTGACAAAAACAGCTCAAAATGACCAAAAACGATGCTTAATTCCAAAGGGAATTCGGAATTAACAAAAACAGCTCAAAATAACCAAAAACAATGCTTAATTCCAAAGGGAATTTGGAATTAACAAAAACAGCTCAAAATGACCAAAAACAATGCTTAATTCCCAAGGGAATTCGAATTTGATAAAAACAGCTCAAAATGACCAAAAACAATGCTTAATTCTCAAGGGAATTCGAATTTGACAAAAACAATTCAATATGACCAAATACATTGCTTAATTCCCAAGGGAATTCGAATTTGATAAAAACAGCTCAAAATGACCAAAAACAATGCTTAAATCCCAAGGGAGTTCGAATTTGACAAAAACAGCTCAAAATACCAAAAACAATGCTTAATTCCAAAGGGAATTCGGAATTAACAAAAACAGGTCAAAAAGACCAAAAACAATGCTTAATTCCCAAGGAAATTCGAATTTGATAAAAACAGCTCAAAATGACCAAAAACAATGCTGAATTCCCAAGGGAATTCGAATTTGACAAAAACAGCTCATAATGACCAAAAACAATGCTCAATTCCCAAGGGAATTCGAATTTAACAAAAACAGCTCAAAGTGACCAAAAACAATGCTTAATTCCCAATTGAATTCGAATTTGACAAAAACAGCTCAAAATGACCAAATACAATGCTTAATTCACAAGGGAATTCGAAATTGATGAAAACAGCTCAAAATGACGAAAAACATTGCTTAATTCCCAAGGGAAGTCGAATTTGACAAAAACAACTCAAAGTGACCAAATACAATGCTTAATTCCCAAGGGAATTCGGAATTAACAGAAACAGCTCAAAATGATAAAAACAATGCTTAATTCCCAAGGGAATTCGAATTTGACAAAAACAGCTAAAAATGACCAAAAACAATGCTTAATTCTCAAGGGAAATCGAATTTGACAAAAACAGCTCAAAATAACCAAAAACAATGCTTAATTCCAAAGGGAATTCGGAATTAACAAAAACAGCTCAAAATGACCAAAAACAATGCTTAATTCCCAAGGGAATTCGAATTTGATAAAAACAGCTCAAAATGACCAAAAACAATGCTTAATTCTCAAGGGAATTCGAATTTGACAAAAACAATTCAAAATGACCAAATACATTGCTTAATTCCCAAGGGAATTCGAATTTGATAAAAACAGCTCAAAATGACCAAAAACAATGCTTAAATCCCAAGGGAATTCGAATTTGACAAAAACAGCTCAAAATGACCAAAAACAATGCTTAATTCCAAAGGGAATTCGGAATTAACAAAAACCAGCTCAAAAAGACCAAAAACAATGCTTAATTCCCAAGGAAATTCGAATTTGATAAAAACAGCTCAAAATGACCAAAAACAATGCTGAATTCCCAAGGGAATTCGATTTTGACAAAAACAGCTGATAATGACCAAAAACAATGCTCAATTCCCAAGGGAATTCGAATTTAACAAAAACAGCTCAAAATGACCAAAAACAATGCTTAATTCCCAAGGGAATTCGAATTTGATAAAAACAGCTCAAAATGACCAAAAACAATGCTTAAATCCCAAGGGAATTCGAATTTGACAAAAACAGCTCAAAATGACCAAAAACAATGCTTAATTCCAAAGGGAATTCGGAATTAACAAAAACAGGTCAAAAAGACCAAAAACAATGCTTAATTCCCAAGGAAATTCGAATTTGATAAAAACAGCTCAAAATGACCAAAAACAATGCTGAATTCCCAAGGGAATTCGAATTTGACAAAAACAGCTCATAATGACCAAAAACAATGCTCAATTCCCAAGGGAATTCGAATTTAACAAAAACAGCTCAAAGTGACCAAAAACAATGCTTAATTCCCAATTGAATTCGAATTTGACAAAAACAGCTCAAAATGACCAAATACAATGCTTAATTTACAAGGGAATTCGAAATTGATAAAAACAGCTCAAAATGACGAAAAACATTGCTTAATTCCCAAGGGAAGTCGAATTTGACAAAAACAACTCAAAGTGACCAAATACAATGCTTAATTCCCAAGGGAATTCGGAATTAACAAAAACAGCTCAAAATGATAAAAACAATGCTTAATTCCCAAGGGAATTCGAATTTGACAAAAACAGCTCAAAATGACCAAAAACAATGCTTAATTCTCAAGGGAATTCGAATTTGACAAAAACAGCTCAAAATAACCAAAAACAATGCTTAATTCCAAAGGGAATTCGGAATTAACAAAAACAGCTCAAAATGACCAAAAACAATGCTTAATTCCCAAGGGAATTCGAATTTGATAAAAACAGCTCAAAATGACCAAAAACAATGCTTAATTCTCAAGGGAATTCGAATTTGACAAAAACAATTCAAAATGACCAAATACATTGCTTAATTCCCAAGGGAATTCGGAATTAACAAAAACAGCTCAAAATGACCAAAAACAATGCTTAAATCCTAAGGGAATTCGAATTTGACAAAAACAGCTCAAAATGACCAAAAACAATGCTTAATTCCAAAGGGAATTCGGAATTAACAGAAACAGCTCAAAGTGACCAAATACAATGCTTAAATCCCAAGGGAATTCGAATTTGAAAAAACAGCTCAAAATGACCAAAAACAATGCTTAATTCCCAAGGGAATTTGAATTTGACAAAAACAGCTCAAAATGACCAAAAACAATGTTTAATTCCCAAGGGAATTCGAATTTGACAAAAACAGCTCAAAATGACCATAAACAATGCTTAATTCCAAAGGGAATTCGAATTTGACAAAAACAGCTCAAAATGACCAAAAACAATGCTTAATTCCAAAGGGAATTCGGAATTAACAAAAACAGCTCAAAATGACCAAAAACAATGCTTAATTCCCAAGGGAAATCGAATTTAACAAAAACAGCTCAAAATGACCATAAACAATGCTTAATTCCCAAGGGAATTCGAATTTGATAAAAACAGTTCAAAGTGACCAAAAACAATGCTTAATTCCAAAGGGAATTCGGAATTAACAAAAACAGCTCAAAATAACCAAAAACAATGCTTAATTCCAAAGGGAATTTGGAATTAACAAAAACAGCTCAAAATGACCAAAAACAATGCTTAATTCCCAAGGGAATTCGAATTTGATAAAAACAGCTCAAAATGACCAAAAACAATGCTTAATTCTCAAGGGAATTCGAATTTGACAAAAACAATTCAATATGACCAAATACATTGCTTAATTCCCAAGGGAATTCGAATTTGATAAAAACAGCTCAAAATGACCAAATACAATGCTTAATTCCCAAAGAAATTCGAATTCAACAAAAACAGCTCAAAATTACCAAAAACAATGCTCAATTCCTAAGGGAATTCGAATTTAACAAAAACAGCTCAAAATGTCCAAATACAATGCTGAATTCCCAAGGGAAATCAAATTTAACAAAAACAGCTCAAAATGACCAGAAACAATGCCTAATTCCCAAGGGAATTCGAATTTGACAAAAACAGCTCAAAATGACCAAAAACAATGTTTAATTCCAAAGGGAATTTGGAATTAACAGAAACAGCTCAAAGTGACCAAATACAATGCTTAAATCCCAAGGGAATTCGAATTTGAATAAACAGCTCAAAATGACCAAAAACAATGCTTAATTCCCAAGGGAATTTGAATTTGACAAAAACAGCTCAAAATGACCAAAAACAATGTTTAATTCCCAAGGGAATTCGAATTTGACAAAAACAGCTCAAAATGACCATAAACAATGCTTAATTCCAAAGGGAATTCGAATTTGACAAAAACAGCTCAAAATGACCAAAAACAATGCTTAATCTCCAAGGGAATTCGGAATTAACAAAAACAGCTCAAAATGATAAAAACAATGCTTAATTCCCAAGGGAATTCGAATTTGACAAAAACAGCTCAAAATGACCAAAAACAATGTTTAATTCCAAAGGGAATTCGGAATTAACAGAAACAGCTCAAAGTGACCAAATACAATGCTTAAATCCCAAGGGAATTCGAATTTGAAAAAACAGCTCAAAATGACCAAAAACAATGCTTAATTCCCAAGGGAATTTGAATTTGACAAAAACAGCTCAAAATGACCAAAAACAATGTTTAATTCCCAAGGGAATTCGAATTTGACAAAAACAGCTCAAAATGACCATAAACAATGCTTAATTCCAAAGAGAATTCGAATTTGACAAAAACAGCTCAAAATGACCAAAAACAATGCTTAATTCCAAAGGGAATTCGGAATTAACAAAAACAGCTCAAAATGACCAAAAACAATGCTTAATTCCCAAGGGAAATCGAATTTAACAAAAACAGCTCAAAATGACCATAAACAATGCTTAATTCCCAAGGGAATTCGAATTTGATAAAAACAGTTCAAAGTGACCAAAAACAATGCTTAATTCCAAAGGGAATTCGGAATTAACAAAAACAGCTCAAAATAACCAAAAACAATGCTTAATTTCAAAGGGAATTTGGAATTAACAAAAACAGCTCAAAATGACCAAAAACAATGCTTAATTCTCAAGGGAATTCGAATTTGATAAAAACAGCTCAAAATGACCAAAAACAATGCTTAATTCCAAAGGGAATTCGGAATTAACAAAAACAGCTCAAAATGACCAAAAACAATGCTTAATTCCCAAGGGAAATCGAATTTAACAAAAACAGCTCAAAATGACCATAAACAATGCTTAATTCCCAAGGGAATTCGAATTTGATAAAAACAGTTCAAAGTGACCAAAAACAATGCTTAATTCCAAAGGGAATTCGGAATTAACAAAAACAGCTCAAAATAACCAAAAACAATGCTTAATTCCAAAGGGAATTTGGAATTAACAAAAACAGCTCAAAATGACCAAAAACAATGCTTAATTCCCAAGGGAATTCGAATTTGATAAAAACAGCTCAAAATGACCAAAAACAATGCTTAATTCTCAAGGGAATTCGAATTTGACAAAAACAATTCAATATGACCAAATACATTGCTTAATTCCCAAGGGAATTCGAATTTGATAAAAACAGCTCAAAATGACCAAATACAATGCTTAATTCCCAAAGAAATTCGAATTCAACAAAAACAGCTCAAAATTACCAAAAACAATGCTCAATTCCTAAGGGAATTCGAATTTAACAAAAACAGCTCAAAATGTCCAAATACAATGCTGAATTCCCAAGGGAAATCAAATTTAACAAAAACAGCTCAAAATGACCAGAAACAATGCCTAATTCCCAAGGGAATTCGAATTTGACAAAAACAGCTCAAAATGACCAAAAACAATGTTTAATTCCAAAGGGAATTTGGAATTAACAGAAACAGCTCAAAGTGACCAAATACAATGCTTAAATCCCAAGGGAATTCGAATTTGAAAAAACAGCTCAAAATGACCAAAAACAATGCTTAATTCCCAAGGGAATTTGAATTTGACAAAAACAGCTCAAAATGACCAAAAACAATGTTTAATTCCCAAGGGAATTCGAATTTGACAAAAACAGCTCAAAATGACCATAAACAATGCTTAATTCCAAAGGGAATTCGAATTTGACAAAAACAGCTCAAAATGACCAAAAACAATGCTTAATCTCCAAGGGAATTCGGAATTAACAAAAACAGCTCAAAATGATAAAAACAATGCTTAATTCCCAAGGGAATTCGAATTTGACAAAAACAGCTCAAAATGACCAAAAACAATGCTTAATTCCAAAGGGAATTCGGAATTAACAGAAACAGCTCAAAGTGACCAAATACAATGCTTAAATCCCAAGGGAATTCGAATTTGAAAAAACAGCTCAAAATGACCAAAAACAATGCTTAATTCCCAAGGGAATTTGAATTTGACAAAAACAGCTCAAAATGACCAAAAACAATGTTTAATTCCCAAGGGAATTCGAATTTGACAAAAACAGCTCAAAATGACCATAAACAATGCTTAATTCCAAAGAGAATTCGAATTTGACAAAAACAGCTCAAAATGACCAAAAACAATGCTTAATTCCAAAGGGAATTCGGAATTAACAAAAACAGCTCAAAATGACCAAAAACAATGCTTAATTCCCAAGGGAAATCGAATTTAACAAAAACAGCTCAAAATGACCATAAACAATGCTTAATTCCCAAGGGAATTCGAATTTGATAAAAACAGTTCAAAGTGACCAAAAACAATGCTTAATTCCAAAGGGAATTCGGAATTAACAAAAACAGCTCAAAATAACCAAAAACAATGCTTAATTCCAAAGGGAATTTGGAATTAACAAAAACAGCTCAAAATGACCAAAAACAATGCTTAATTCTCAAGGGAATTCGAATTTGATAAAAACAGCTCAAAATGACCAAAAACAATGCTTAATTCCCAAGGGAATTCGAATTTAACAAAAACAGCTCAAAGTGACCAAAAACAATGCTTAATTCCCAATTGAATTCGAATTTGACAAAAACAGCTCAAAATGACCAAATACAATGCTTAATTCACAAGGGAATTCGAAATTGATAAAAACAGCTCAAAATGACGAAAAACATTGCTTAATTCCCAAGGGAAGTCGAATTTGACAAAAACAACTCAAAGTGACCAAATACAATGCTTAATTCCCAAGGGAATTCGGAATTAACAAAAACAGCTCAAAATGATAAAAACAATGCTTATTTCCCAAGGGAATTCGAATTTGATAAAAACAGTTCAAAGTGACCAAAAACAATGCTTAATTCTCAAGGGAATTCGAATTTGACAAAAACAGCTCAAAATAACCAAAAACAATGCTTAATTCCAAAGGGAATTCGGAATTAACAAAAACAGCTAAAATGACCAAAAACAATGCTTAATTCCCAAGGGAATTCGAATTTGATAAAAACAGCTCAAAATGACCAAAAACAATGCTTAATTCTCAAGGGAATTCGAATTTGACAAAAACAATTCAATATGACCAAATACATTGCTTAATTCCCAAGGGAATTCGAATTTGATAAAAACAGCTCAAAATGACCAAAAACAATGCTTAAATCCCAAGGGAATTCGAATTTGACAAAAACAGCTCAAAATGACCAAAAACAATGCTTAATTCCAAAGGGAATTCGGAATTAACAAAAACAGGTCAAAAAGACCAAAAACAATGCTTAATTCCCAAGGAAATTCGAATTTGATAAAAACAGCTCAAAATGACCAAAAACAATGCTGAATTCCCAAGGGAATTCGAATTTGACAAAAACAGCTCATAATGACCAAAAACAATGCTCAATTCCCAAGGGAATTCGAATTTAACAAAAACAGCTCAAAGTGACCAAAAACAATGCTTAATTCCCAATTGAATTCGAATTTGACAAAAACAGCTCAAAATGACCAAATACAATGCTTAATTCACAAGGGAATTCGAAATTGATAAAAACAGCTCAAAATGACGAAAAACATTGCTTAATTCCCAAGGGAAGTCGAATTTGACAAAAACAACTCAAAGTGACCAAATACAATGCTTAATTCCCAAGGGAATTCGGAATTAACAAAAACAGCTCAAAATGATAAAAACAATGCTTAATTCCCAAGGGAATTCGAATTTGACAAAAACAGCTCAAAATGACCAAAAATAATGCTTAATTCTCAAGGGAATTCGAATTTGACAAAAACAGCTCAAAATAACCAAAAACAATGCTTAATTCCAAAGGGAATTCGGAATTAACAAAAACAGCTCAAAATGACCAAAAACAATGCTTAATTCCCAAGGGAATTCGAATTTGATAAAAACAGCTCAAAATGACCAAAAACAATGCTTAATTCCAAAGGGAATTCGGAATTAACAAAAACCAGCTCAAAAAGACCAAAAACAATGCTTAATTCCCAAGGAAATTCGAATTTGATAAAAACAGCTCAAAATGACCAAAAACAATGCTGAATTCCCAAGGGAATTCGATTTTGACAAAAACAGCTGATAATGACCAAAAACAATGCTCAATTCCCAAGGGAATTCGAATTTAACAAAAACAGCTCAAAATGACCAAAAACAATGCTTAATTCCCAAGGGAATTCGAATTTGATAAAAACAGCTCAAAATGACCAAAAACAATGCTTAAATCCCAAGGGAATTCGAATTTGACAAAAACAGCTCAAAATGACCATAAACAATGCTTAATTCCAAAGGGAATTCGAATTTGACAAAAACAGCTCAAAATGACCAAAAACAATGCTTAATCTCCAAGGGAATTCGGAATTAACAAAAACAGCTCAAAATGATAAAAACAATGCTTAATTCCCAAGGGAATTCGAATTTAACAAAAACAGCTCAAAATGACCAAAAACAATGCTTAATTCCCAAGGGAATTCGAATTTGATAAAAACAGCTCAAAATGACCAAAAACAATGCTTAAATCCCAAGGGAATTCGAATTTGACAAAAACAGCTCAAAATGACCATAAACAATGCTTAATTCCAAAGGGAATTCGGAATTAACAAAAACAGCTCAAAATGACCAAAACAATGCTTAATTCCCAAGGGAAATCGAATTTAACAAAAACAGCTCAAAATGACCATAAACAATGCTTAAATCCCAAGGGAATTCGAATTTGACAAAAACAGCTCAAAATGACCATAAACAATGCTTAATTCCAAAGGGAATTCGAATTTGACAAAAACAGCTCAAAATGACCAAAAACAATGCTTAATCTCCAAGGGAATTCGGAATTAACAAAAACAGCTCAAAATGATAAAAACAATGCTTAATTCCCAAGGGAATTCGAATTTGACAAAAACAGCTCAAAATGACCAAAAACAATGTTTAATTCCAAAGGGAATTCGGAATTAACAGAAACAGCTCAAAGTGACCAAATACAATGCTTAAATCCCAAGGGAATTCGAATTTGAAAAAACAGCTCAAAATGACCAAAAACAATGCTTAATTCCCAAGGGAATTTGAATTTGACAAAAACAGCTCAAAATGACCAAAAACAATGTTTAATTCCCAAGGGAATTCGAATTTGACAAAAACAGCTCAAAATGACCATAAACAATGCTTAATTCCAAAGAGAATTCGAATTTGACAAAAACAGCTCAAAATGACCAAAAACAATGCTTAATTCCAAAGGGAATTCGGAATTAACAAAAACAGCTCAAAATGACCAAAAACAATGCTTAATTCCCAAGGGAAATCGAATTTAACAAAAACAGCTCAAAATGACCATAAACAATGCTTAATTCCCAAGGGAATTCGAATTTGATAAAAACAGTTCAAAGTGACCAAAAACAATGCTTAATTCCAAAGGGAATTCGGAATTAACAAAAACAGCTCAAAATAACCAAAAACAATGCTTAATTCCAAAGGGAATTCGAATTTGATAAAAACAGCTCAAAATGACCAAAAACAATGCTTAATTCTCAAAGGAATTCGAATTTGACAAAAACAGCTCAAAATAACCAAAAACAATGCTTAATTCCAAAGGGAATTCGGAATTAACAAAAACAGCTCAAAATGACCAAAAACAATGCTTAATTCCCAAGGGAATTCGAATTTGATAAAAACAGCTCAAAATGACCAAAAACAATGCTTAATTCTCAAGGGAATTCGAATTTGACAAAAACAATTCAAAATGACCAAATACATTGCTTAATTCCTAAGGGAATTCGAATTTGATAAAAACAGCTCAAAATGACCAAAAACAATGCTTAAATCCCAAGGGAATTCGAATTTGACAAAAACAGCTCAAAATGACCAAAAACAATGCTTAATTCCAAAGGGAATTCGAAATTAACAGTAACAGCTCAAAGTGACCAAATACAATGCTTAAATCCCAAGGGAATTCGAATTTGAAAAAACAGCTCAAAATGACCAAAAACAATGCTTAATTCCCAAGGGAATTTGAATTTGACAAAAACAGCTCAAAATGACCAAAAACAATGTTTAATTCCCAAGGGAATTCGAATTTGACAAAAACAGCTCAAAATGACCATAAACAATGCTTAATTCCAAAGGGAATTCGAATTTGACAAAAACAGCTCAAAATGACCAAAAACAATGCTTAATTCCAAAGGGAATTCGGAATTAACAAAAACAGCTCAAAATGACCAAAAACAATGCTTAATTCCCAAGGGAAATCGAATTTAACAAAAACAGCTCAAAATGACCATAAACAATGCTTAATTCCCAAGGGAATTCGAATTTGATAAAAACAGTTCAAAGTGACCAAAAACAATGCTTAATTCCAAAGGGAATTCGGAATTAACAAAAACAGCTCAAAATAACCAAAAACAATGCTTAATTCCAAAGGGAATTTGGAATTAACAAAAACAGCTCAAAATGACCAAAAACAATGCTTAATTCCCAAGGGAATTAGAATTTGATAAAAACAGCTCAAAATGACCAAAAACAATGCTTAATTCTCAAGGGAATTCGAATTTGACAAAAACAATTCAATATGACCAAATACATTGCTTAATTCCCAAGGGAATTCGAATTTGATAAAAACAGCTCAAAATGACCAAAAACAATGCTTAAATCCCAAGGGAATTCGAATTTGACAAAAACAGCTCAAAATGACCAAAAACAATGCTTAATTCCAAAGGGAATTCGGAATTAACAAAACAGGTCAAAAAGACCAAAAACAATGCTTAATTCCCAATTGAATTCGAATTTAACAAAAACAGCTCAAAGTGACCAAAAACAATGCTTAATTCACAAGGGAATTCGAAATTGATAAAAACAGCTCAAAATGACAAAAAACATTGCTTAATTCCCAAGGGAAGTCGAATTTGACAAAAACAACTCAAAGTGACCAAATACAATGCTTAATTCCCAAGGGAATTCGGAATTAACAAAAACAGCACAAAATGATAAAAACAATGCTTAATTCCCAAGGGAATTCGAATTTGACAAAAACAGCTCAAAATGACCAAAAACAATGCTTAATTCTCAAGGGAATTCGAATTTGACAAAAACAGCTCAAAATAACCAAAAACAATGCTTAATTCCAAAGGGAATTCGGAATTAACAAAAACAGCTCAAAATGACCAAAAACAATGCTTAATTCCCAAGGGAATTCGAATTTGATAAAAACAGCTCAAAATGACCAAAAACAATGCTTAATTCTCAAGGGAATTCGAATTTGACAAAAACAATTCAAAATGACCAAACACATTGCTTAATTCCCAAGGGAATTCAAATTTGATAAAAACAGCTCAAAATGACCAAAAACAATGCTTAAATCCCAAGGGAATTCGAATTTGACAAAAACAGCTCAAAATGACCAAAAACAATGCTTAATTCCAAAGGGAATTCGGAATTAACAGAAACAGCTCAAAGTGACCAAATACAATGCTTAAATCCCAAGGGAATTCGAATTTGAAAAAACAGCTCAAAATGACCAAAAACAATGCTTAATTCCCAAGGGAATTTGAATTTGACAAAAACAGCTCAAAATGACCAAAAACAATGTTTAATTCCCAAGGGAATTCGAATTTGACAAAAACAGCTCAAAATGACCATAAACAATGCTTAATTCCAAAGGGAATTCGAATTTGACAAAAACAGCTCAAAATGACCAAAAACAATGCTTAATTCCAAAGGGAATTCGGAATTAACAAAAACAGCTCAAAATGACCAAAAACAATGCTTAATTCCCAAGGGAAATCGAATTTAACAAAAACAGCTCAAAATGACCATAAACAATGCTTAATTCCCAAGGGAATTCGAATTTGATAAAAACAGTTCAAAGTGACCAAAAACAATGCTTAATTCCAAAGGGAATTCGGAATTAACAAAAACAGCTCAAAATAACCAAAAACAATGCTTAATTCCAAAGGGAATTTGGAATTAACAAAAACAGCTCAAAGTGACCAAAAACAATGCTTAATTCCCAAGGGAATTCGAATTTGATAAAAACAGCTCAAAATGACCAAAAACAATGCTTAATTCTCAAGGGAATTCGAATTTGACAAAAACAATTCAATATGACCAAATACATTGCTTAATTCCCACGGGAATTCGAATTTGATAAAAACAGCTCAAAATGACCAAAAACAATGCTTAAATCCCAAGGGAATTCGAATTTGACAAAAACAGCTCAAAATGACCAAAAACAATGCTTAATTCCAAAGGGAATTCGGAATTAACAAAAACAGGTCAAAAAGACCAAAAACAATGCTTAATTCCCAAGGAAATTCGAATTTGATAAAAACAGCTCAAAATGACCAAAAACAATGCTGAATTCCCAAGGGAATTCGAATTTGACAAAAACAGCTCATAATGACCAAAAACAATGCTCAATTCCCAAGGGAATTCGAATTTAACAAAAACAGCTCAAAGTGACCAAAAACAATGCTTAATTCCCAATTGAATTCGAATTTGACAAAAACAGCTCAAAATGACCAAATACAATGCTTAATTCACAAGGGAATTCGAAATTGATAAAAACAGCTCAAAATGACAAAAAACATTGCTTAATTCCCAAGGGAAGTCGAATTTGACAAAAACAACTCAAAGTGACCAAATACAATGCTTAATTCCCAAGGGAATTCAGAATTAACAAAAACAGCTCAAAATGATAAAAACAATGCTTAATTCCCAAGGGAATTCGAATTTGACAAAAACAGCTCAAAATGACCAAAAACAATGCTTAATTCTCAAGGGAATTCGAATTTGACAAAAACAGCTCAAAATAACCAAAAACAATGCTTAATTCCAAAGGGAATTCGGAATTAACAAAAACAGCTCAAAATGACCAAAAACAATGCTTAATTCCCAAGGGAATTCGAATTTGATAAAAACAGCTCAAAATGACCAAAAACAATGCTTAATTCTCAAGGGAATTCGAATTTGACAAAAACAATTCAAAATGACCAAACACATTGCTTAATTCCCAAGGGAATTCGAATTTGATAAAAACAGCTCAAAATGACCAAAAACAATGCTTAAATCCCAAGGGAATTCGAATTTGACAAAAACAGCTCAAAATGACCAAAAACAATGCTTAATTCCAAAGGGAATTCGGAATTAACAAAAACCAGCTCAAAAAGACCAAAAACAATGCTTAATTCCCAAGGAAATTCGAATTTGATAAAAACAGCTCAAAATGACCAAAAACAATGCTGAATTCCCAAGGGAATTCGATTTTGACAAAAACAGCTGATAATGACCAAAAACAATGCTCAATTCCCAAGGGAATTCGAATTTAACAAAAACAGCTCAAAATGACCAAAAACAATGCTTAATTCCCAAGGGAATTCGAATTTGATAAAAACAGCTCAAAATGACCAAAAACAATGCTTAAATCCCAAGGGAATTCAAATTTGACAAAAACAGCTCAAAATGACCAAAAACAATGCTTAATTCCAAAGGGAATTCGGAATTAACAAAAACAGGTCAAAAAGACCAAAAACAATGCTTAATTCCCAAGGAAATTCGAATTTGATAAAAACAGCTCAAAATGACCAAAAACAATGCTGAATTCCCAAGGGAATTCGAATTTGACAAAAACAGCTCATAATGACCAAAAACAATGCTCAATTCCCAAGGGAATTCGAATTTAACAAAAACAGCTCAAAGTGACCAAAAACAATGCTTAATTCCCAATTGAATTCGAATTTGACAAAAACAGCTCAAAATGACCAAATACAATGCTTAATTCACAAGGGAATTCGAAATTGATAAAAACAGCTCAAAATGACGAAAAACATTGCTTAATTCCCAAGGGAAGTCGAATTTGACAAAAACAACTCAAAGTGACCAAATACAATGCTTAATTCCCAAGGGAATTCGGAATTAACAAAAACAGCTCAAAATGATAAAAACAATGCTTAATTCCCAAGGGAATTCGAATTTGACAAAAACAGCTCAAAATGACCAAAAACAATGCTTAATTCTCAAGGGAATTCGAATTTGACAAAAACAGCTCAAAATAACCAAAAACAATGCTTAATTCCGAAGGGAATTCGGAATTAACAAAAACAGCTCAAAATGACCAAAAACAATGCTTAATTCCCAAGGGAATTCGAATTTGATAAAAACAGCTCAAAATGACCAAAAACAATGCTTAATTCCAAAGGGAATTCGGAATTAACAAAAACCAGCTCAAAAAGACCAAAAACAATGCTTAATTCCCAAGGAAATTCAAATTTGATAAAAACAGCTCAAAATGACCAAAAACAATGCTGAATTCCCAAGGGAATTCGATTTTGACAAAAACAGCTGATAATGACCAAAAACAATGCTCAATTCCCAAGGGAATTCGAATTTAACAAAAACAGCTCAAAATGACCAAAAACAATGCTTAATTCCCAAGGGAATTCGAATTTGATAAAAACAGCTCAAAATGACCAAAAACAATGCTTAAATCCCAAGGGAATTCGAATTTGACAAAAACAGCTCAAAATGACCAAAAACAATGCTTAATTCCAAAGGGAATTCGGAATTAACAAAAACAGGTCAAAAAGACCAAAAACAATGCTTAATTCCCAAGGAAATTCGAATTTGATAAAAACAGCTCAAAATGACCAAAAACAATGCTTAATTCTCAAGGGAATTCGAATTTGACAAAAACAATTCAATATGACCAAATACATTGCTTAATTCCCAAGGGAATTCGAATTTGATAAAAACAGCTCAAAATGACCAAAAACAATGCTTAAATCCCAAGGGAATTCGAATTTGACAAAAACAGCTCAAAATGACCAAAAACAATGCTTAATTCCAAAGGGAATTCGGAATTAACAAAAACACGTCAAAAAGACCAAAAACAATGCTTAATTCCCAAGGAAATTCGAATTTGATAAAAACAGCTCAAAATGACCAAAAACAATGCTGAATTCCCAAGGGAATTCGAATTTGACAAAAACAGCTCATAATGACCAAAAACAATGCTCAATTCCCAAGGGAATTCGAATTTAACAAAAACAGCTCAAAGTGACCAAAAACAATGCTTAATTCCCAATTGAATTCGAATTTGACAAAAACAGCTCAAAATGACCAAATACAATGCTTAATTCACAAGGGAATTCGAAATTGATAAAAACAGCTCAAAATGACAAAAAACATTGCTTAATTGCCAAGGGAAGTCGAATTTGACAAAAACAACTCAAAGTGACCAAATACAATGCTTAATTCCCAAGGGAATTCAGAATTAACAAAAACAGCTCAAAATGATAAAAACAATGCTTAATTCCCAAGGGAATTCGAATTTGACAAAAACAGCTCAAAATGACCAAAAACAATGCTTAATTCTCAAGGGAATTCGAATTTGACAAAAACAGCTCAAAATAACCAAAAACAATGCTTAATTCCAAAGGGAATTCGGAATTAACAAAAACAGCTCAAAATGACCAAAAACAATGCTTAATTCCCAAGGGAATTCGAATTTGATAAAAACAGCTCAAAATGACCAAAAACAATGCTTAATTCTCAAGGGAATTCGAATTTGACAAAAACAATTCAAAATGACCAAACACATTGCTTAATTCCCAAGGGAATTCGAATTTGATAAAAACAGCTCAAAATGACCAAAAACAATGCTTAAATCCCAAGGGAATTCGAATTTGACAAAAACAGCTCAAAATGACCAAAAACAATGCTTAATTCCAAAGGGAATTCGGAATTAACAAAAACCAGCTCAAAAAGACCAAAAACAATGCTTAATTCCCAAGGAAATTCGAATTTGATAAAAACAGCTCAAAATGACCAAAAACAATGCTGAATTCCCAAGGGAATTCGATTTTGACAAAAACAGCTGATAATGACCAAAAACAATGCTCAATTCCCAAGGGAATTCGAATTTAACAAAAACAGCTCAAAATGACCAAAAACAATGCTTAATTCCCAAGGGAATTCGAATTTGATAAAAACAGCTCAAAATGACCAAAAACAATGCCTAAATCCCAAGGGAATTCGAATTTGACAAAAACAGCTCAAAATGACCAAAAACAATGCTTAATTCCAAAGGGAATTCGGAATTAACAAAAACAGGTCAAAAAGACCAAAAACAATGCTTAATTCCCAAGGAAATTCGAATTTGATAAAAACAGCTCAAAATGACCAAAAACAATGCTGAATTCCCAAGGGAATTCGAATTTGACAAAAACAGCTCATAATGACCAAAAACAATGCTCAATTCCCAAGGGAATTCGAATTTAACAAAAACAGCTCAAAGTGACCAAAAACAATGCTTAATTCCCAATTGAATTCGAATTTGACAAAAACAGCTCAAAATGACCAAATACAATGCTTAATTCACAAGGGAATTCGAAATTGATAAAAACAGCTCAAAATGACGAAAAACATTGCTTAATTCCCAAGGGAAGTCGAATTTGACAAAAACAACTCAAAGTGACCAAATACAATGCTTAATTCCCAAGGGAATTCGGAATTAACAAAAACAGCTCAAAATGATAAAAACAATGCTTAATTCCCAAGGGAATTCGAATTTGACAAAAACAGCTCAAAATGACCAAAAACAATGCTTAATTCTCAAGGGAATTCGAATTTGACAAAAACAGCTCAAAATAACCAAAAACAATGCTTAATTCCGAAGGGAATTCGGAATTAACAAAAACAGCTCAAAATGACCAAAAACAATGCTTAATTCCCAAGGGAATTCGAATTTGATAAAAACAGCTCAAAATGACCAAAAACAATGCTTAATTCCAAAGGGAATTCGGAATTAACAAAAACCAGCTCAAAAAGACCAAAAACAATGCTTAATTCCCAAGGAAATTCGAATTTGATAAAAACAGCTCAAAATGACCAAAAACAATGCTGAATTCCCAAGGGAATTCGATTTTGACAAAAACAGCTGATAATGACCAAAAACAATGCTCAATTCCCAAGGGAATTCGAATTTAACAAAAACAGCTCAAAATGACCAAAAACAATGCTTAATTCCCAAGGGAATTCGAATTTGATAAAAACAGCTCAAAATGACCAAAAACAATGCTTAAATCCCAAGGGAATTCGAATTTGACAAAAACAGCTCAAAATGACCAAAAACAATGCTTAATTCCAAAGGGAATTCGGAATTAACAAAAACAGGTCAAAAAGACCAAAAACAATGCTTAATTCCCAAGGAAATTCGAATTTGATAAAAACAGCTCAAAATGACCAAAAACAATGCTGAATTCCCAAGGGAATTCGAATTTGACAAAAACAGCTCATAATGACCAAAAACAATGCTCAATTCCCAAGGGAATTCGAATTTAACAAAAACAGCTCAAAGTGACCAAAAACAATGCTTAATTCCCAATTGAATTCGAATTTGACAAAAACAGCTCAAAATGACCAAATACAATGCTTAATTCACAAGGGAATTCGAAATTGATAAAAACAGCTCAAAATGACGAAAAACATTGCTTAATTCCCAAGGGAAGTCGAATTTGACAAAAACAACTCAAAGTGACCAAATACAATGCTTAATTCCCAAGGGAATTCGGAATTAACAAAAACAGCTCAAAATGATAAAAACAATGCTTAATTCCCAAGGGAATTCGAATTTGACAAAAACAGCTGAAAATGACCAAAAACAATGCTTAATTCTCAAGGGAATTCGAATTTGACAAAAACAGCTCAAAATAACCAAAAACAATGCTTAATTCCGAAGGGAATTCGGAATTAACAAAAACAGCTCAAAATGACCAAAAACAATGCTTAATTCCCAAGGGAATTCGAATTTGATAAAAACAGCTCAAAATGACCAAAAACAATGCTTAATTCTCAAGGGAATTCGAATTTGACAAAAACAATTCAAAATGACCAAATACATTGCTTAATTCCTAAGGGAATTCGAATTTGATAAAAACAGCTCAAAATGACCAAAAACAATGCTTAAATCCCAAGGGAATTCGAATTTGACAAAAACAGCTCAAAATGACCAAAAACAATGCTTAATTCCAAAGGGAATTCGGAATTAACAATAACCAGCTCAAAAAGACCAAAAACAATGCTTAATTCCCAAGGAAATTCGAATTTGATAAAAACAGCTCAAAATGACCAAAAACAATGCTGAATTCCCAAGGGAATTCGATTTTGACAAAAACAGCTGATAATGACCAAAAACAATGCTCAATTCCCAAGGGAATTCGAATTTAACAAAAACAGCTCAAAATGACCAAAAACAATGCTTAATTCCAAAGGGAATTCGGAATTAACAAAAACAGGTCAAAAAGACCAAAAACAATGCTTAATTCCCAAGGAAATTCGAATTTGATAAAAACAGCTCAAAATGACCAAAAACAATGCTGAATTCCCAAGGGAATTCGAATTTGACAAAAACAGCTCATAATGACCAAAAACAATGCTCAATTCCCAAGGGAATTTGAATTTAACAAAAACAGCTCAAAGTGACCAAAAACAATGCTTAATTCCCAATTGAATTCGAAGTTGACAAAAACAGCTCAAAATGACCAAATACAATGCTTAATTCACAAGGGAATTCGAAATTGATAAAAACAGCTCAAAATGACGAAAAACATTGCTTAATTCCCAAGGGAAGTCGAATTTGACAAAAACAACTCAAAGTGACCAAATACAATGCTTAATTCCCAAGGGAATTCGGAATTAACAAAAACAGCTCAAAATGATAAAAACAATGCTTAATTCCCAAGGGAATTCGAATTTGACAAAAACAGCTCAAAATGACCAAAAACAATGCTTAATTCTCAAGTGAATTCGAATTTGACAAAAACAGCTCAAAATAACCAAAAACAATGCTTAATTCCAAAGGGAATTCGGAATTAACAAAAACAGCTCAAAATGACCAAAAACAATGCTTAATTCCCAAGGGAATTCGAATTTGATAAAAACAGCTCAAAATGACCAAAAACAATGCTTAATTCTCAAGGGAATTCGAATTTGACAAAAACAATTCAAAATTACCAAATACATTGCTTAATTCCCAAGGGAATTCGAATTTGATAAAAACAGCTCAAAATGACCAAAAACAATGCTTAAATCCCAAGGGAATTCGAATTTGACAAAAACAGCTCAAAATGACCAAAAACAATGCTTAATTCCAAAGGGAATTCGGAATTAACAAAAACCAGCTCAAAATGACCAAAAACAATGCTTAATTCCCAAGGGAATTCGAATTTGATAAAAACAGCTCAAAATAACCAAAAACAATGCTTAATTCCCAAGGGAAATTGAATTTGACAAAAACAGCTCAAAATGACCAAAAACAATGCTCAATTCTCAAGGGAATTCGAATTTAAGAAAAACAGCTCAAAATGACCAAAAACAATGCTTAATTCCAAAGGGAATTCGGAATTAACAAAAACAGCTCAAAATGACCAAAAACAATGCTTAATTCCAAAGGTAATTCGAATTTGACAAAAACAACTCAAAATAACCAAAAACAATGCTTAATTCCCAAGGTAATTCGAATTTGACAAAAACAACTCAAAATAACCAAATACAATGCTTAATTCCCAAGGGAATTCGAATTTGACAAAAACAACTCAAAATAAACAAAAACAATGCCTAATTCCCAAGGGAATTCAAATTTGACAAAAACAGCTCAAAATGACCAAAAACAATGTTTAATTCCCAAGGGAATTCGAATTTGACAAAAACAGCTCAAAATGACCATAAACAATGCTTAATTCCAAAGGGAATTCGAATTTGACAAAAACAGCTCAAAATGACCAAAAACAATGCTTAATTCCAAAGGGAATTCGGAATTAACAAAAACAGCTCAAAATGACCAAAAACAATGCTTAATTCCCAAGGGAAATCGAATTTAACAAAAACAGCTCAAAATGACCATAAACAATGCTTAATTCCCAAGGGAATTCGAATTTGATAAAAACAGTTCAAAGTAACCAAAAACAATGCTTAATTCCAAAGGGAATTCGGAATTAACAAAAACAGCTCAAAATAACCAAAAACAATGCTTAATTCCAAAGGGAATTTGGAATTAACAAAAACAGCTCAAAATGACCAAAAACAATGCTTAATTCCCAAGGGAATTCGAATTTGATAAAAACAGCTCAAAATGACCAAAAACAATGCTTAATTCTCAAGGGAATTCGAATTTGACAAAAACAATTCAATATGACCAAATACATTGCTTAATTCCCAAGGGAATTCGAATTTGATAAAAACAGCTCAAAATGACCAAAAACAATGCTTAAATCCCAAGGGAATTCGAATTTGACAAAAACAGCTCAAAATGACCAAAAACAATGCTTAATTCCAAAGGGAATTCGGAATTAACAAAAACAGGTCAAAAAGACCAAAAACAATGCTTAATTCCCAAGGAAATTCGAATTTGATAAAAACAGCTCAAAATGACCAAAAACAATGCTGAATTCCCTCGGGAATTCGAATTTGACAAAAACAGCTCATAATGACCAAAAACAATGCTCAATTCCCAAGGGAATTCGAATTTAACAAAAACAGCTCAAAGTGACCAAAAACAATGCTTAATTCCCAATTGAATTCGAATTTGACAAAAACAGCTCAAAATGACCAAATACAATGCTTAATTCACAAGGGAATTCGAAATTGATAAAAACAGCTCAAAATGACAAAAAACATTGCTTAATTCCCAAGGGAAGTCGAATTTGACAAAAACAACTCAAAGTGACCAAATACAATGCTTAATTCCCAAGGGAATTCGGAATTAACAAAAACAGCTCAAAATGATAAAAACAATGCTTAATTCCCAAGGGAATTCGAATTTGACAAAAACAGCTCAAAATGACCAAAAACAATGCTTAATTCTCAAGGGAATTCGAATTTGACAAAAACAGCTCAAAATAACCAAAAACAATGCTTAATTCCAAAGGGAATTCGGAATTAACAAAAACAGCTCAAAATGACCAAAAACAATGCTTAATTCCCAAGGGAATTCGAATTTGATAAAAACAGCTCAAAATGACCAAAAACAATGCTTAATTCTCAAGGGAATTCGAATTTGACAAAAACAATTCAAAATGACCAAACACATTGCTTAATTCCCAAGGGAATTCGAATTTGATAAAAACAGCTCAAAATGACCAAAAACAATGCTTAATTCCCAAGGGAATTTGAATTTGACAAAAACAGCTCAAAATGACCAAAAACAATGTTTAATTCCCAAGGGAATTCGAATTTGACAAAAACAGCTCAAAATGACCATAAACAATGCTTAATTCCAAAGGGAATTCGAATTTGACAAAAACAGCTCAAAATGACCAAAAACAATGCTTAATTCCAAAGGGAATTCGGAATTAACAAAAACAGCTCAAAATGACCAAAAACAATGCTTAATTCCCAAGGGAAATCGAATTTAACAAAAACAGCTCAAAATGACCATAAACAATGCTTAATTCCCAAGGGAATTCGAATTTGATAAAAACAGTTCAAAGTGACCAAAAACAATGCTTAATTCCAAAGGGAATTCGGAATTAACAAAAACAGCTCAAAATAACCAAAAACAATGCTTAATTCCAAAGGGAATTTGGAATTAACAAAAACAGCTCAAAATGACCAAAAACAATGCTTAATTCCCAAGGGAATTCGAATTTGATAAAAACAGCTCAAAATGACCAAAAACAATGCTTAATTCTCAAGGGAATTCGAATTTGACAAAAACAATTCAATATGACCAAATACATTGCTTAATTCCCAAGGGAATTCGAATTTGATAAAAACAGCTCAAAATGACCAAAAACAATGCTTAAATCCCAAGGGAATTCGAATTTGACAAAAACAGCTCAAAATGACCAAAAACAATGCTTAATTCCAAAGGGAATTCGGAATTAACAAAAACAGGTCAAAAAGACCAAAAACAATGCTTAATTCCCAAGGAAATTCGAATTTGATAAAAACAGCTCAAAATGACCAAAAACAATGCTGAATTCCCAAGGGAATTCGAATTTGACAAAAACAGCTCATAATGACCAAAAACAATGCTCAATTCCCAAGGGAATTCGAATTTAACAAAAACAGCTCAAAGTGACCAAAAACAATGCTTAATTCCCAATTGAATTCGAATTTGATAAAAACAGCTCAAAATGACCAAAAACAATGCTTAAATCCCAAGGGAATTCGAATTTGACAAAAACAGCTCAAAATGACCAAAAACAATGCTTAATTCCAAAGGGAATTCGGAATTAACAAAAACAGGTCAAAAAGACCAAAAACAATGCTTAATTCCCAAGGAAATTCGAATTTGATAAAAACAGCTTAAAATGACCAAAAACAATGCTGAATTCCCAAGGGAATTCGAATTTGACAAAAACAGCTCATAATGACCAAAAACAATGCTCAATTCCCAAGGGAATTCGAATTTAACAAAAACAGCTCAAAGTGACCAAAAACAATGCTTAATTCCCAATTGAATTCGAATTTGACAAAAACAGCTCAAAATGACCAAATACAATGCTTAATTCACAAGGGAATTCGAAATTGATAAAAACAGCTCAAAATGACGAAAAACATTGCTTAATTCCCAAGGGAAGTCGAATTTGACAAAAACAACTCAAAGTGACCAAATACAATGCTTAATTCCCAAGGGAATTCGGAATTAACAAAAACAGCTCAAAATGATAAAAACAATGCTTAATTCCCAAGGGAATTCGAATTTGACAAAAACAGCTCAAAATGACCAAAAACAATGCTTAATTCTCAAGGGAATTCGAATTTGACAAAAACAGCTCAAAATAACCAAAAACAATGCTTAATTCCGAAGGGAATTCGGAATTAACAAAAACAGCTCAAAATGACCAAAAACAATGCTTAATTCCCAAGGGAATTCGAATTTGATAAAAACAGCTCAAAATGACCAAAAACAATGCTTAATTCTCAAGGGAATTCGAATTTGACAAAAACAATTCAAAATGACCAAATACATTGCTTAATTCCTAAGGGAATTCGAATTTGATAAAAACAGCTCAAAATGACCAAAAACAATGCTTAAATCCCAAGGGAATTCGAATTATACAAAAACAGCTCAAAATGACCAAAAACAATGCTTAATTCCAAAGGGAATTCGGAATTAACAATAAACAGCTCAAAAAGACCAAAAACAATGCTTAATTCCCAAGGAAATTCGAATTTGATAAAAACAGCTCAAAATGACCAAAAACAATGCTGAATTCCCAAGGGAATTCGATTTTGACAAAAACAGCTGATAATGACCAAAAACAATGCTCAATTCCCAAGGGAATTCGAATTTAACAAAAACAGCTCAAAATGACCAAAAACAATGCTTAATTCCAAAGGGAATTCGGAATTAACAAAAACAGGTCAAAAAGACCAAAAACAATGCTTAATTCCCAAGGAAATTCGAATTTGATAAAAACAGCTCAAAATGACCAAAAACAATGCTGAATTCCCAAGGGAATTCGAATTTGACAAAAACAGCTCATAATAACCAAAAACAATGCTCAATTCCCAAGGGAATTCGAATTTAACAAAAACAGCTCAAAGTGACCAAAAACAATGCTTAATTCCCAATTGAATTCGAATTTGACAAAAACAGCTCAAAATGACCAAATACAATGCTTAATTCACAAGGGAATTCGAAATTGATAAAAACAGCTCAAAATGACGAAAAACAATGCTTAATTCCCAAGGGAAGTCGAATTTGACAAAAACAACTCAAAGTGACCAAATACAATGCTTAATTCCCAAGGGAATTCGGAATTAACAAAAACAGCTCAAAATGATAAAAACAATGCTTAATTCCCAAGGGAATTCGAATTTGACAAAAACAGCTCAAAATGACCAAAAACAATGCTTAATTCTCAAGTGAATTCGAATTTGACAAAAACAGCTCAAAATAACCAAAAACAATGCTTAATTCCAAAGGGAATTCGGAATTAACAAAAACAGCTCAAAATGACCAAAAACAATGCTTAATTCCCAAGGGAATTCGAATTTGATAAAAACAGCTCAAAATGACCAAAAACAATGCTTAATTCTCAAGGGAATTCGAATTTGACAAAAACAATTCAAAATGACCAAATACATTGCTTAATTCCCAAGGGAATTCGAATTTGATAAAAACAGCTCAAAATGACCAAAAACAATGCTTAAATCCCAAGGGAATTCGAATTTGACAAAAACAGCTCAAAATGACCAAAAACAATGCTTAATTCCAAAGGGAATTCGGAATTAACAAAAACCAGCTCAAAAAGACCAAAAACAATGCTTAATTCCCAAGGAAATTCGAATTTGATAAAAACAGCTCAAAATGACCAAAAACAATGCTGAATTCCCAAGGGAATTCGAATTTGACAAAAACAGCTCATAATGACCAAAAACAATGCTCAATTCCCAAGGGAATTCGAATTTAACAAAAACAGCTCAAAGTGACCAAAAACAATGCTTAATTCCCAATTGAATTCGAATTTGACAAAAACAGCTCAAAATGACCAAATACAATGCTTAATTCACAAGGGAATTCGAAATTGATAAAAACAGCTCAAAATGACGAAAAACATTGCTTAATTCCCAAGGGAAGTCGAATTTGACAAAAACAACTCAAAGTGACCAAATACAATGCTTAATTCCCAAGGGAATTCGGAATTAACAAAAACAGCTCAAAATGATAAAAACAATGCTTAATTCCCAAGGGAATTCGAATTTGACAAAAACAGCTCAAAATGACCAAAAACAATGCTTAATTCTCAAGGGAATTCGAATTTGACAAAAACAGCTCAAAATAACCAAAAACAATGCTTAATTCCAAAGGGAATTCGGAATTAACAAAAACAGCTCAAAATGACCAAAAACAATGCTTAATTCCCAAGGGAATTCGAATTTGATAAAAACAGCTCAAAATGACCAAAAACAATGCTTAATTCTCAAGGGAATTCTAATTTGACAAAAACAATTCAAAATGACCAAATACATTGCTTAATTCCTAAGGGAATTCGAATTTGATAAAAACAGCTCAAAATGACCAAAAACAATGCTTAAATCCCAAGGGAATTCGAATTTGACAAAAACAGCTCAAAATGACCAAAAACAATGCTTAATTCCAAAGGGAATTCGGAATTAACAGAAACAGCTCAAAGTGACCAAATACAATGCTTAAATCCCAAGGGAATTCGAATTTGAAAAAACAGCTCAAAATGACCAAAAACAATGCTTAATTCCCAAGGGAATTTGAATTTGACAAAAACAGCTCAAAATGACCAAAAACAATGTTTAATTCCCAAGGGAATTCGAATTTGACAAAAACAGCTCAAAATGACCATAAACAATGCTTAATTCCAAAGGGAATTCGAATTTGACAAAAACAGCTCAAAATGACCAAAAACAATGCTTAATTCCAAAGGGAATTCGGAATTAACAAAAACAGCTCAAAATGACCAAAAACAATGCTTAATTCCCAAGGGAAATCGAATTTAACAAAAACAGCTCAAAATGACCATAAACAATGCTTAATTCCCAAGGGAATTCGAATTTGATAAAAACAGTTCAAAGTGACCAAAAACAATGCTTAATTCCAAAGGGAATTCGGAATTAACAAAAACAGCTCAAAATAACCAAAAACAATGCTTAATTCCAAAGGGAATTTGGAATTAACAAAAACAGCTCAAAATGACCAAAAACAATGCTTAATTCCCAAGGGAATTCCAATTTGATAAAAACAGCTCAAAATGACCAAAAACAATGCTTAATTCTCAAGGGAATTCGAATTTGACAAAAACAATTCAATATGACCAAATACATTGCTTAATTCCCAAGGGAATTCGAATTTGATAAAAACAGCTCAAAATGACCAAAAACAATGCTTAAATCCCAAGGGAATTCGAATTTGACAAAAACAGCTCAAAATGACCAAAAACAATGCTTAATTCCAAAGGGAATTCGGAATTAACAAAAACAGGTCAAAAAGACCAAAAACAATGCTTAATTCCCAAGGAAATTCGAATTTGATAAAAACAGCTCAAAATGACCAAAAACAATGCTGAATTCCCAAGGGAATTCGAATTTGACAAAAACAGCTCATAATGACCAAAAACAATGCTCAATTCCCAAGGGAATTCGAATTTAACAAAAACAGCTCAAAGTGACCAAAAACAATGCTTAATTCCCAATTGAATTCGAATTTGACAAAAACAGCTCAAAATGACCAAATACAATGCTTAATTCACAAGGGAATTCGAAATTGATAAAAACAGCTCAAAATGACGAAAAACATTGCTTAATTCCCAAGGGAAGTCGAATTTGACAAAAACAACTCAAAGTGACCAAATACAATGCTTAATTCCCAAGGGAATTCGGAATTAACAAAAACAGCTCAAAATGATAAAAACAATGCTTAATTCCCAAGGGAATTCGAATTTGACAAAAACAGCTCAAAATGACCAAAAACAATGCTTAATTCTCAAGGGAATTCGAATTTGACAAAAACAGCTCAAAATAACCAAAAACAATGCTTAATTCCAAAGGGAATTCGAATTTGACAAAAACAACTCAAAATAACCAAAAACAATGCTTAATTCCCAAGGTAATTCGAATTTGACAAAAACAACTCAAAATAACCAAATACAATGCTTAATTCCCAAGGGAATTCGAATTTGACAAAAACAACTCAAAATAAACAAAAACAATGCCTAATTCCCAAGGGAATTCAAATTTGACAAAAACAGCTCAAAATGACCAAAAACAATGTTTAATTCCCAAGGGAATTCGAATTTGACAAAAACAGCTCAAAATGACCATAAACAATGCTTAATTCCAAAGGGAATTCGAATTTGACAAAAACAGCTCAAAATGACCAAAAACAATGCTTAATTCCAAAGGGAATTCGGAATTAACAAAAACAGCTCAAAATGACCAAAAACAATGCTTAATTCCCAAGGGAAATCGAATTTAACAAAAACAGCTCAAAATGACCATAAACAATGCTTAATTCCAAAGGGAATTCGAATTTGATAAAAACAGTTCAAAGTGACCAAAAACAATGCTTAATTCCAAAGGGAATTCGGAATTAACAAAAACAGCTCAAAATAACCAAAAACAATGCTTAATTCCAAAGGGAATTTGGAATTAACAAAAACAGCTCAAAATGACCAAAAACAATGCTTAATTCCCAAGGGAATTCGAATTTGATAAAAACAGCTCAAAATGACCAAAAACAATGCTTAATTCTCAAGGGAATTCGAATTTGACAAAAACAATTCAATATGACCAAATACATTGCTTAATTCCCAAGGGAATTCGAATTTGATAAAAACAGCTCAAAATGACCAAAAACAATGCTTAATTCCAAAGGGAATTCGGAATTAACAAAAACAGGTCAAAAAGACCAAAAACAATGCTTAATTCCCAAGGAAATTCGAATTTGATAAAAACAGCTCAAAATGACCAAAAACAATGCTGACTTCCCAAGGGAATTCGAATTTGACAAAAACAGCTCATAATGACCAAAAACAATGCTCAATTCCCAAGGGAATTCGAATTTAACAAAAACAGCTCAAAGTGACCAAAAACAATGCTTAATTCCCAATTGAATTCGAATTTGACAAAAACAGCTCAAAATGACCAAATACAATGCTTAATTCACAAGGGAATTCGAAATTGATAAAAACAGCTCAAAATGACAAAAAACATTGCTTAATTCCCAAGGGAAGTCGAATTTGACAAAAACAACTCAAAGTGACCAAATACAATGCTTAATTCCCAAGGGAATTCGGAATTAACAAAAACAGCTCAAAATGATAAAAACAATGCTTAATTCCCAAGGGAATTCGAATTTGACAAAAACAGCTCAAAATGACCAAAAACAATGCTTAATTCTCAAGGGAATTCGAATTTGACAAAAACAGCTCAAAATAACCAAAAACAATGCTTAATTCCAAAGGGAATTCGGAATTAACAAAAACAGCTCAAAATGACCAAAAACAATGCTTAATTCCCAAGGGAATTCGAATTTGATAAAAACAGCTCAAAATGACCAAAAACAATGCTTAATTCTCAAGGGAATTCGAATTTGACAAAAACAATTCAAAATGACCAAACACATTGCTTAATTCCCAAGGGAATTCGAATTTGATAAAAACAGCTCAAAATGACCAAAAACAATGCTTAAATCCCAAGGGAATTCGAATTTGACAAAAACGTCTCAAAATGACCAAAAACAATGCTTAATTCCAAAGGGAATTCGGAATTAACAGAAACAGCTCAAAGTGACCAAATACAATGCTTAAATCCCAAGGGAATTCGAATTTGAAAAAACAGCTCAAAATGACCAAAAACAATGCTTAATTCCCAAGGGAATTTGAATTTGACAAAAACAGCTCAAAATGACCAAAAACAATGTTTAATTCCCAAGGGAATTCGAATTTGACAAAAACAGCTCAAAATGACCATAAACAATGCTTAATTCCAAAGGGAATTCGAATTTGACAAAAACAGCTCAAAATGACCAAAAACAATGCTTAATTCCAAAGGGAATTCGGAATTAACAAAAACAGCTCAAAATGACCAAAAACAATGCTTAATTCCCAAGGGAAATCGAATTTAACAAAAACAGCTCAAAATGACCATAAACAATGCTTAATTCCCAAGGGAATTCGAATTTGATAAAAACAGTTCAAAGTGACCAAAAACAATGCTTAATTCCAAAGGGAATTCGGAATTAACAAAAACAGCTCAAAATAACCAAAAACAATGCTTAATTCCAAAGGGAATTTGGAATTAACAAAAACAGCTCAAAATGACCAAAAACAATGCTTAATTCCCAAGGGAATTCGAATTTGATAAAAACAGCTCAAAATGACCAAAAACAATGCTTAAATCCCAAGGGAATTCGAATTTGACAAAAACAGCTCAAAATGACCAAAAACAATGCTTAATTCCAAAGGGAATTCGGAATTAACAAAAACAGGTCAAAAAGACCAAAAACAATGCTTAATTCCCAAGGAAATTCGAATTTGATAAAAACAGCTCAAAATGACCAAAAACAATGCTGAATTCCCAAGGGAATTCGAATTTGACAAAAACAGCTCATAATGACCAAAAACAAGGCTCAATTCCCAAGGGAATTCGAATTTAACAAAAACAGCTCAAAGTGACCAAAAACAATGCTTAATTCCCAATTGAATTCGAATTTGACAAAAACAGCTCAAAATGACCAAATACAATGCTTAATTCACAAGGGAATTCGAAATTGATAAAAACAGCTCAAAATGACGAAAAACATTGCTTAATTCCCAAGGGAAGTCGAATTTGACAAAAACAACTCAAAGTGACCAAATACAATGCTTAATTCCCAAGGGAATTCGGAATTAACAAAAACAGCTCAAAATGATAAAAACAATGCTTAATTCCCAAGGGAATTCGAATTTGACAAAAACAGCTCAAAATGACCAAAAACAATGCTTAATTCTCAAGGGAATTCGAATTTGACAAAAACAGCTCAAAATAACCAAAAACAATGCTTAATTCCGAAGGGAATTCGGAATTAACAAAAACAGCTCAAAATGACCAAAAACAATGCTTAATTCCCAAGGGAATTCGAATTTGATAAAAACAGCTCAAAATGACCAAAAACAATGCTTAATTCCAAAGGGAATTCGGAATTAACAAAAACAGCTCAAAATGACCAAAAACAATGTTTAATTCCCAAGGGAATTCGAAATTGATAAAAACAGCTCAAAATGACCAAAAACAATGCTTAATTCTCAAGGGAATTCGAATTTGACAAAAACAATTCAAAATGACCAAACACATTGCTTAATTCCCAAGGGAATTCGAATTTGATAAAAACAGCTCAAAATGACCAAAAACAATGCTTAAATCCCAAGGGAATTCGAATTTGACAAAAACGTCTCAAAATGACCAAAAACAATGCTTAATTCCAAAGGGAATTCGGAATTAACAGAAACAGCTCAAAGTGACCAAATACAATGCTTAAATCCCAAGGGAATTCGAATTTGAAAAAACAGCTCAAAATGACCAAAAACAATGCTTAATTCCCAAGGGAATTTGAATTTGACAAAAACAGCTCAAAATGACCAAAAACAATGTTTAATTCCCAAGGGAATTCGAATTTGACAAAAACAGCTCAAAATGACCATAAACAATGCTTAATTCCAAAGGGAATTCGAATTTGACAAAAACAGCTCAAAATGACCAAAAACAATGCTTAATTCCAAAGGGAATTCGGAATTAACAAAAACAGCTCAAAATGACCAAAAACAATGCTTAATTCCCAAGGGAAATCGAATTTAACAAAAACAGCTCAAAATGACCATAAACAATGCTTAATTCCCAAGGGAATTCGAATTTGATAAAAACAGTTCAAAGTGACCAAAAACAATGCTTAATTCCAAAGGGAATTCGGAATTAACAAAAACAGCTCAAAATAACCAAAAACAATGCTTAATTCCAAAGGGAATTTGGAATTAACAAAAACAGCTCAAAATGACCAAAAACAATGCTTAATTCCCAAGGGAATTCGAATTTGATAAAAACAGCTCAAAATGACCAAAAACAATGCTTAATTCTCAAGGGAATTCGAATTTGACAAAAACAATTCAAAATGACCAAATACATTGCTTAATTCCCAAGGGAATTCGAATTTGATAAAAACAGCTCAAAATGACCAAAAACAATGCTTAAATCCCAAGGGAATTCGAATTTGACAAAAACAGCTCAAAATGACCAAAAACAATGCTTAATTCCAAAGGGAATTCGGAATTAACAAAAACAGGTCAAAAAGACCAAAAACAATGCTTAATTCCCAAGGAAATTCGAATTTGATAAAAACAGCTCAAAATGACCAAAAACAATGCTAAATTCCCAAGGGAATTCGAATTTGACAAAAACAGCTCATAATGACCAAAAACAATGCTCAATTCCCAAGGGAATTCGAATTTAACAAAAACAGCTCAAAGTGACCAAAAACAATGCTTAATTCCCAATTGAATTCGAATTTGATAAAAACAGCTCAAAATGACCAAAAACAATGCTTAAATCCCAAGGGAATTCGAATTTGACAAAAACAGCTCAAAATGACCAAAAACAATGCTTAATTCCAAAGGGAATTCGGAATTAACAAAAACAGGTCAAAAAGACCAAAAACAATGCTTAATTCCCAAGGAAATTCGAATTTGATAAAAACAGCTCAAAATGACCAAAAACAATGCTGAATTCCCAAGGGAATTCGAATTTGACAAAAACAGCTCATAATGACCAAAAACAATGCTCAATTCCCAAGGGAATTCGAATTTAACAAAAACAGCTCAAAGTGACCAAAAACAATGCTTAATTCCCAATTGAATTCGAATTTGACAAAAACAGCTCAAAATGACCAAATACAATGCTTAATTCACAAGGGAATTCGAAATTGATAAAAACAGCTCAAAATGACGAAAAACATTGCTTAATTCCCAAGGGAAGTCGAATTTGACAAAAACAACTCAAAGTGACCAAATACAATGCTTAATTCCCAAGGGAATTCGGAATTAACAAAAACAGCTCAAAATGATAAAAACAATGCTTAATTCCCAAGGGAATTCGAATTTGACAAAAACAGCTCAAAATGACCAAAAACAATGCTTAATTCTCAAGGGAATTCGAATTTGACAAAAACAGCTCAAAATAACCAAAAACAATGCTTAATTCCGAAGGGAATTCGGAATTAACAAAAACAGCTCAAAATGACCAAAAACAATGCTTAATTCCCAAGGGAATTCGAATTTGATAAAAACAGCTCAAAATGACCAAAAACAATGCTTAATTCTCAAGGGAATTCGAATTTGACAAAAACAATTCAAAATGACCAAATACATTGCTTAATTCCTAAGGGAATTCGAATTTGATAAAAACAGCTCAAAATGACCAAAAACAATGCTTAAATCCCAAGGGAATTCGAATTTGACAAAAACAGCTCAAAATGACCAAAAACAATGCTTAATTCCAAAGGGAATTCGGAATTAACAATAAACAGCTCAAAAAGACCAAAAACAATGCTTAATTCCCAAGGAAATTCGAATTTGATAAAAACAGCTCAAAATGACCAAAAACAATGCTGAATTCCCAAGGGAATTCGATTTTGACAAAAACAGCTGATAATGACCAAAAACAATGCTCAATTCCCAAGGGAATTCGAATTTAACAAAAACAGCTCAAAATGACCAAAAACAATGCTTAATTCCAAAGGGAATTCGGAATTAACAAAAACAGGTCAAAAAGACCAAAAACAATGCTTAATTCCCAAGGAAATTCGAATTTGATAAAAACAGCTCAAAATGACCAAAAACAATGCTGAATTCCCAAGGGAATTCGAATTTGACAAAAACAGCTCATAATAACCAAAAACAATGCTCAATTCCCAAGGGAATTCGAATTTAACAAAAACAGCTCAAAGTGACCAAAAACAATGCTTAATTCCCAATTGAATTCGAATTTGACAAAAACAGCTCAAAATGACCAAATACAATGCTTAATTCACAAGGGAATTCGAAATTGATAAAAACAGCTCAAAATGACGAAAAACATTGCTTAATTCCCAAGGGAAGTCGAATTTGACAAAAACAACTCAAAGTGACCAAATACAATGCTTAATTCCCAAGGGAATTCGGAATTAACAAAAACAGCTCAAAATGATAAAAACAATGCTTAATTCCCAAGGGAATTCGAATTTGACAAAAACAGCTCAAAATGACCAAAAACAATGCTTAATTCTCAAGTGAATTCGAATTTGACAAAAACAGCTCAAAATAACCAAAAACAATGCTTAATTCCAAAGGGAATTCGGAATTAACAAAAACAGCTCAAAATGACCAAAAACAATGCTTAATTCCCAAGGGAATTCGAATTTGATAAAAACAGCTCAAAATGACCAAAAACAATGCTTAATTCTCAAGGGAATTCGAATTTGACAAAAACAATTCAAAATGACCAAATACATTGCTTAATTCCCAAGGGAATTCGAATTTGATAAAAACAGCTCAAAATGACCAAAAACAATGCTTAAATCCCAAGGGAATTCGAATTTGACAAAAACAGCTCAAAATGACCAAAAACAATGCTTAATTCCAAAGGGAATTCGGAATTAACAAAAACCAGCTCAAAAAGACCAAAAACAATGCTTAATTCCCAAGGAAATTCGAATTTGATAAAAACAGCTCAAAATGACCAAAAACAATGCTGAATTCCCAAGGGAATTCGAATTTGACAAAAACAGCTCAAAATGACCAAAAACAATGCTCAATTCCCAAGGGAATTCGAATTTAACAAAAACAGCTCAAAGTGACCAAAAACAATGCTTAATTCCCAATTGAATTCGAATTTGACAAAAACAGCTCAAAATGACCAAATACAATGCTTAATTCACAAGGGAATTCGAAATTGATAAAAACAGCTCAAAATGACGAAAAACATTGCTTAATTCCCAAGGGAAGTCGAATTTGACAAAAACAACTCAAAGTGACCAAATACAATGCTTAATTCCCAAGGGAATTCGGAATTAACAAAAACAGCTCAAAATGATAAAAACAATGCTTAATTCCCAAGGGAATTCGAATTTGACAAAAACAGCTCAAAATGACCAAAAACAATGCTTAATTCTCAAGGGAATTCGAATTTGACAAAAACAGCTCAAAATAACCAAAAACAATGCTTAATTCCAAAGGGAATTCGGAATTAACAAAAACAGCTCAAAATGACCAAAAACAATGCTTAATTCCCAAGGGAATTCGAATTTGATAAAAACAGCTCAAAATGACCAAAAAGAATGCTTAATTCTCAAGGGAATTCGAATTTGACAAAAACAATTCAAAATGACCAAATACATTGCTTAATTCCTAAGGGAATTCGAATTTGATAAAAACAGCTCAAAATGACCAAAAACAATGCTTAAATCCCAAGGGAATTCGAATTTGACAAAAACAGCTCAAAATGACCAAAAACAATGCTTAATTCCAAAGGGAATTCGGAATTAACAGAAACAGCTCAAAGTGACCAAATACAATGCTTAAATCCCAAGGGAATTCGAATTTGAAAAAACAGCTCAAAATGACCAAAAACAATGCTTAATTCCCAAGGGAATTTGAATTTGACAAAAACAGCTCAAAATGACCAAAAACAATGTTTAATTCCCAAGGGAATTCGAATTTGACAAAAACAGCTCAAAATGACCATAAACAATGCTTAATTCCAAAGGGAATTCGAATTTGACAAAAACAGCTCAAAATGACCAAAAACAATGCTTAATTCCAAAGGGAATTCGGAATTAACAAAAACAGCTCAAAATGACCAAAAACAATGCTTAATTCCCAAGGGAAATCGAATTTAACAAAAACAGCTCAAAATGACCATAAACAATGCTTAATTCCCAAGGGAATTCGAATTTGATAAAAACAGTTCAAAGTGACCAAAAACAATGCTTAATTCCAAAGGGAATTCGGAATTAACAAAAACAGCTCAAAATAACCAAAAACAATGCTTAATTCCAAAGGGAATTTGGAATTAACAAAAACAGCTCAAAATGACCAAAAACAATGCTTAATTCCCAAGGGAATTCGAATTTGATAAAAACAGCTCAAAATGACCAAAAACAATGCTTAATTCTCAAGGGAATTCGAATTTGACAAAAACAATTCAATATGACCAAATACATTGCTTAATTCCCAAGGGAATTCGAATTTGATAAAAACAGCTCAAAATGACCAAAAACAATGCTTAAATCCCAAGGGAATTCGAATTTGACAAAAACAGCTCAAAATGACCAAAAACAATGCTTAATTCCAAAGGGAATTCGGAATTAACAAAAACAGGTCAAAAAGACCAAAAACAATGCTTAATTCCCAAGGAAATTCGAATTTGATAAAAACAGCTCAAAATGACCAAAAACAATGCTGAATTCCCAAGGGAATTCGAATTTGACAAAAACAGCTCAAAATGACCAAAAACAATGCTCAATTCCCAAGGGAATTCGAATTTAACAAAAACAGCTCAAAGTGACCAAAAACAATGCTTAATTCCCAATTGAATTCGAATTTGACAAAAACAGCTCAAAATGACCAAATACAATGCTTAATTCACAAGGGAATTCGAAATTGATAAAAACAGCTCAAAATGACGAAAAACATTGCTTAATTCCCAAGGGAAGTCGAATTTGACAAAAACAACTCAAAGTGACCAAATACAATGCTTAATTCCCAAGGGAATTCGGAATTAACAAAAACAGCTCAAAATGATAAAAACAATGCTTAATTCCCAAGGGAATTCGAATTTGACAAAAACAGCTCAAAATGACCAAAAACAATGCTTAATTCTCAAGGGAATTCGAATTTGACAAAAACAGCTCAAAATAACCAAAAACAATGCTTAATTCCAAAGGGAATTCGGAATTAACAAAAACAGCTCAAAATGACCAAAAACAATGCTTAATTCCCAAGGGAATTCGAATTTGATAAAAACAGCTCAAAATGACCAAAAACAATGCTTAATTCTCAAGGGAATTCGAATTTGACAAAAACAATTCAAAATGACCAAACACATTGCTTAATTCCCAAGGGAATTCGAATTTGATAAAAACAGCTCAAAATGACCAAAAACAATGCTTAAATCCCAAGGGAATTCGAATTTGACAAAAACAGCTCAAAATGACCAAAAACAATGCTTAATTCCAAAGGGAATTCGGAATTAACAAAAACCAGCTCAAAAAGACCAAAAACAATGCTTAATTCCCAAGGAAATTCGAATTTGATAAAAACAGCTCAAAATGACCAAAAACAATGCTGAATTCCCAAGGGAATTCGATTTTGACAAAAACAGCTGATAATGACCAAAAACAATGCTCAATTCCCAAGGGAATTCGAATTTAACAAAAACAGCTCAAAATGACCAAAAACAATGTTTAATTCCCAAGGGAATTCGAATTTGATAAAAACAGCTCAAAATGACCAAAAACAATGCTTAAATCCCAAGGGAATTCGAATTTGACAAAAACAGCTCAAAATGACCAAAAACAATGCTTAATTCCAAAGGGAATTCGGAATTAACAATAACAGGTCAAAAAGACCAAAAACAATGCTTAATTCCCAAGGAAATTCGAATTTGATAAAAACAGCTCAAAATGACCAAAAACAATGCTGAATTCCCAAGGGAATTCGAATTTGACAAAAACAGCTCATAATGACCAAAAACAATGCTCAATTCCCAAGGGAATTCGAATTTAACAAAAACAGCTCAAAGTGACCAAAAACAATGCTTAATTCCCAATTGAATTCGAATTTGACAAAAACAGCTCAAAATGACCAAATACAATGCTTAATTCACAAGGGAATTCGAAATTGATAAAAACAGCTCAAAATGACGAAAAACATTGCTTAATTCCCAAGGGAAGTCGAATTTGACAAAAACAACTCAAAGTGACCAAATACAATGCTTAATTCCCAAGGGAATTCGGAATTAACAAAAACAGCTCAAAATGATAAAAACAATGCTTAATTCCCAAGGGAATTCGAATTTGACAAAAACAGCTCAAAATGACCAAAAACAATGCTTAATTCTCAAGGGAATTCGAATTTGACAAAAACAGCTCAAAATAACCAAAAACAATGCTTAATTCCGAAGGGAATTCGGAATTAACAAAAACAGCTCAAAATGACCAAAAACAATGCTTAATTCCCAAGGGAATTCGAATTTGATAAAAACAGCTCAAAATGACCAAAAACAATGCTTAATTCTCAAGGGAATTCGAATTTGACAAAAACAATTCAAAATGACCAAATACATTGCTTAATTCCTAAGGGAATTCGAATTTGATAAAAACAGCTCAAAATGACCAAAAACAATGCTTAAATCCCAAGGGAATTCGAATTTGACAAAAACAGCTCAAAATGACCAAAAACAATGCTTAATTCCAAAGGGAATTCGGAATTAACAATAACCAGCTCAAAAAGACCAAAAACAATGCTTAATTCCCAAGGAAATTCGAATTTGATAAAAACAGCTCAAAATGACCAAAAACAATGCTGAATTCCCAAGGGAATTCGATTTTGACAAAAACAGCTGATAATGACCAAAAACAATGCTCAATTCCCAAGGGAATTCGAATTTAACAAAAACAGCTCAAAATGACCAAAAACAATGCTTAATTCCAAAGGGAATTCGGAATTAACAAAAACAGGTCAAAAAGACCAAAAACAATGCTTAATTCCCAAGGAAATTCGAATTTGATAAAAACAGCTCAAAATGACCAAAAACAATGCTGAATTCCCAAGGGAATTCGAATTTGACAAAAACAGCTCATAATGACCAAAAACAATGCTCAATTCCCAAGGGAATTCGAATTTAACAAAAACAGCTCAAAGTGACCAAAAACAATGCTTAATTCCCAATTGAATTCGAATTTGACAAAAACAGCTCAAAATGACCAAATACAATGCTTAATTCACAAGGGAATTCGAAATTGATAAAAACAGCTCAAAATGACGAAAAACATTGCTTAATTCCCAAGGGAAGTCGAATTTGACAAAAACAACTCAAAGTGACCAATTACAATGCTTAATTCCCAAGGGAATTCGGAATTAACAAAAACAGCTCAAAATGATAAAAACAATGCTTAATTCCCAAGGGAATTCGAATTTGACAAAAACAGCTCAAAATGACCAAAAACAATGCTTAATTCTCAAGTGAATTCGAATTTGACAAAAACAGCTCAAAATAACCAAAAACAATGCTTAATTCCAAAGGGAATTCGGAATTAACAAAAACAGCTCAAAATGACCAAAAACAATGCTTAATTCCCAAGGGAATTCGAATTTGATAAAAACAGCTCAAAATGACCAAAAACAATGCTTAATTCTCAAGGGAATTCGAATTTGACAAAAACAATTCAAAATGACCAAATACATTGCTTAATTCCCAAGGGAATTCGAATTTGATAAAAACAGCTCAAAATGACCAAAAACAATGCTTAAATCCCAAGGGAATTCGAATTTGACAAAAACAACTCAAAATGACCAAAAACAATGCTTAATTCCAAAGGGAATTCGGAATTAACAAAAACCAGCTCAAAAAGACCAAAAACAATGCTTAATTCCCAAGGAAATTCGAATTTGATAAAAACAGCTCAAAATGACCAAAAACAATGCTGAATTCCCAAGGGAATTCGATTTTGACAAAAACAGCTGATAATGACCAAAAACAATGCTCAATTCCCAAGGGAATTCGAATTTAACAAAAACAGCTCAAAATGACCAAAAACAATGCTTAATTCCCAAGGGAATTCGAATTTGATAAAAACAGCTCAAAATGACCAAAAACAATGCTTAAATCCCAAGGGAATTCGAATTTGACAAAAACAGCTCAAAATGACCAAAAACAATGCTTAATTCCAAAGGGAATTCGGAATTAACAAAAACAGGTCAAAAAGACCAAAAACAATGCTTAATTCCCAAGGAAATTCGAATTTGATAAAAACAGCTCAAAATGACCAAAAACAATGCTGAATTCCCAAGGGAATTCGAATTTGACAAAAGCAGCTCATAATGACCAAAAACAATGCTCAATTCCCAAGGGAATTCGAATTTAACAAAAACAGCTCAAAGTGACCAAAAACAATGCTTAATTCCCAATTGAATTCGAATTTGACAAAAACAGCTCAAAATGACCAAATACAATGCTTAATTCACAAGGGAATTCGAAATTGATAAAAACAGCTCAAAATGACGAAAAACATTGCTTAATTCCCAAGGGAAGTCAAATTTGACAAAAACAACTCAAAGTGACCAAATACAATGCTTAATTCCCAAGGGAATTCGGAATTAACAAAAACAGCTCAAAATGATAAAAACAATGCTTAATTCCCAAGGGAATTCGAATTTGACAAAAACAGCTGATAATGACCAAAAACAATGCTCAATTCCCAAGGGAATTCGAATTTAACAAAAACAGCTCAAAATGACCAAAAACAATGCTTAATTCCCAAGGGAATTCGAATTTGATAAAAACAGCTCAAAATGACCAAATACAATGGTTAATTCACAAGGGAATTCGAATTTGATAAAAACAGCTCAAAATGACAAAAAAAATTACTTAATTCCCAAGGGAAATCGAATTTGACAAAAACAACTCAAAATGACCAAATACAATGCTTAATTCCCAAGGGAATTCGGAATTAACAAAAACAGCTCAAAATGACCAAAAACAATGCTTAATTCCCAAGGGAATTCGAATTTGATAAAAACAGCTCAAAATAACCAAAAACAATGCTTAATTCCCAAGGGAAATTGAATTTGACAAAAACAGCTCAAAATGACCAAAAACAATGCTCAATTCTCAAGGGAATTCGAATTTAAGAAAAACAGCTCAAAATGACCAAAAACAATGCTTAATTCCAAAGGGAATTCGGAATTAACAAAAACAGCTCAAAATGACCAAAAACAATGCTTAATTCCCAAGGGAATTCGAATTTGATAAAAACAGCTCAAAATGACCAAAAACAATGCTTAATTCTCAAGGGAATTCGAATTTGACAAAAACAATTCAAAATGACCAAATACATTGCTTAATTCCTAAGGGAATTCGAATTTGATAAAAACAGCTCAAAATGACCAAAAACAATGCTTAAATCCCAAGGGAATTCGAATTTAACAAAAACAGCTCAAAATGACCAAAAACAATGCTTAATCTCCAAGGGAATTCGGAATTAACAAAAACAGCTCAAAATGATAAAAACAATGCTTAATTCCCAATTGAATTCGAATTTGACAAAAACAGCTCAAAATGACCAAATACAATGCTTAATTCACAAGGGAATTCGAAATTGATAAAAACAGCTCAAAATGACGAAAAACATTGCTTAATTCCCAAGGGAAGTCGAATTTGACAAAAACAACTCAAAGTGACCAAATACAATGCTTAATTCCCAAGGGAATTCGAATTTGACAAAAACAGCTCAAAATGACCAAAAACAATGCTTAATTCTCAAGGGAATTCGAATTTGACAAAAACAGCTCAAAATAACCAAAAACAATGCTTAATTCCGAAGGGAATTCGGAATTAACAAAAACAGCTCAAAATGACCAAAAACAATGCCTAATTCCCAAGGGAATTCGAATTTGATAAAAACAGCTCAAAATGACCATAAACAATGCTTAATTCCAAAGGGAATTCGAATTTGACAAAAACAGCTCAAAACGACCAAAAACAATGCTTAATTCCAAAGGGAATTCGGAATTAACAAAAACAGCTCAAAATGACCAAAAACAATGCTTAATTCCCAAGGGAAATCGAATTTAACAAAAACAGCTCAAAATGACCATAAACAATGCTTAATTCCAAAGGGAATTCGAATTTGATAAAAACAGTTCAAAGTGACCAAAAACAATGCTTAATTCCAAAGGGAATTCGGAATTAACAAAAACAGCTCAAAATAACCAAAAACAATGCTTAATTCCAAAGGGAATTTGGAATTAACAAAAACAGCTCAAAATGACCAAAAACAATGCTTAATTCCCAAGGGAATTCGAATTTGATAAAAACAGCTCAAAATGACCAAAAACAATGCTTAATTCTCAAGGGAAATCGAATTTGACAAAAACAATTCAATATGACCAAATACATTGCTTAATTCCCAAGGGAATTCGAATTTGATAAAAACAGCTCAAAATGACCAAAAACAATGCTTAAATCCCAAGGGAATTCGAATTTGACAAAAACAGCTCAAAATGACCAAAAACAATGCTTAATTCCAAAGGGAATTCGGAATTAACAAAAACAGGTCAAAAAGACCAAAAACAATGCTTAATTCCAAAGGAAATTCGAATTTGATAAAAACAGCTCAAAATGACCAAAAACAATGCTGAATTCCCAAGGGAATTCGAATTTGACAAAAACAGCTCATAATGACCAAAAACAATGCTCAATTCCCAAGGGAATTCGAATTTAACAAAAACAGCTCAAAGTGACCAAAAACAATGCTTAATTCCCAATTGAATTCGAATTTGACAAAAACAGCTCAAAATGACCAAATACAATGCTTAATTCACAAGGGAATTCGAAATTGATAAAAACAGCTCAAAATGACGAAAAACATTGCTTAATTCCCAAGGGAAGTCGAATTTGACAAAAACAACTCAAAGTGACCAAATACAATGCTTAATTCCCAAGGGAATTCGGAATTAACAAAAACAGCTCAAAATGATAAAAACAATGCTTAATTCCCAAGGGAATTCGAATTTGACAAAAACAGCTCAAAATGACCAAAAACAATGCTTAATTCTCAAGGGAATTCGAATTTGACAAAAACAGCTCAAAATAACCAAAAACAATGCTTAATTCCAAAGGGAATTTGGAATTAACAAAAACAGCTCAAAATGACCAAAAACAATGCTTAATTCCCAAGGGAATTCGAATTTGATAAAAACAGCTCAAAATGACCAAAAACAATGCTTAATTCTCAAGGGAATTCGAATTTGACAAAAACAATTCAAAATGACCAAATACATTGCTTAATTCCCAAGGGAATTCGAATTTGATAAAAACAGCTCAAAATGACCAAAAACAATGCTTAAATCCCAAGGGAATTCGAATTTGACAAAAACAGCTCAAAATGACCAAAAACAATGCTTAATTCCAAAGGGAATTCGGAATTAACAAAAACAGCTCAAAATGACCAAAAACAATGCTTAATTCCCAAGGGAAATCGAATTTAACAAAAACAGCTCAAAATGACCATAAACAATGCTTAATTCCAAAGGGAATTCGAATTTGATAAAAACAGTTCAAAGTGACCAAAAACAATGCTTAATTCCAAAGGGAATTCGGAATTAACAAAAACAGCTCAAAATAACCAAAAACAATGCTTAATTCCAAAGGGAATTTGGAATTAACAAAAACAGCTCAAAATGACCAAAAACAATGCTTAATTCCCAAGGGAATTCGAATTTGATAAAAACAGCTCAAAATGACCAAAAACAATGCTTAATTCTCAAGGGAAATCGAATTTGACAAAAACAATTCAATATGACCAAATACATTGCTTAATTCCCAAGGGAATTCGAATTTGATAAAAACAGCTCAAAATGACCAAAAACAATGCTTAAATCCCAAGGGAATTCGAATTTGACAAAAACAGCTCAAAATGACCAAAAACAATGCTTAATTCCAAAGGGAATTCGGAATTAACAAAAACCGGTCAAAAAGACCAAAAACAATGCTTAATTCCCAAGGAAATTCGAATTTGATAAAAACAGCTCAAAATGACCAAAAACAATGCTGAATTCCCAAGGGAATTCGAATTTGACAAAAACAGCTCATAATGACCAAAAACAATGCTCAATTCCCAAGGGAATTCGAATTTAACAAAAACAGCTCAAAGTGACCAAAAACAATGCTTAATTCCCAATTGAATTCGAATTTGACAAAAACAGCTCAAAATGACCAAATACAATGCTTAATTCACAAGGGAATTCGAAATTGATAAAAACAGCTCAAAATGACGAAAAACATTGCTTAATTCCCAAGGGAAGTCGAATTTGACAAAAACAACTATAAGTGACCAAATACAATGCTTAATTCCCAAGGGAATTCGGAATTAACAAAAACAGCTCAAAATGATAAAAACAATGCTTAATTCCCAAGGGAATTCGAATTTGACAAAAACAGCTCAAAATGACCAAAAACAATGCTTAATTCTCAAGGGAATTCGAATTTGACAAAAACAGCTCAAAATAACCAAAAACAATGCTTAATTCCAAAGGGAATTCGGAATTAACAAAAACAGCTCAAAATGACCAAAAACAATGCTTAATTCCCAAGGGAATTCGAATTTGATAAAAACAGCTCAAAATGACCAAAAACAATGCTTAATTCTCAAGGGAATTCGAATTTGACAAAAACAATTCAAAATGACCAAACACATTGCTTAATTCCCAAGGGAATTCGAATTTGATAAAAACAGCTCAAAATGACCAAAAACAATGCTTAAATCCCAAGGGAATTCGAATTTGACAAAAACAGCTCAAAATGACCAAAAACAATGCTTAATTCCAAAGGGAATTCGGAATTAACAAAAACCAGCTCAAAAAGACCAAAAACAATGCTTAATTCCCAAGGAAATTCGAATTTGATAAAAACAGCTCAAAATGACCAAAAACAATGCTGAATTCCCAAGGGAATTCGATTTTGACAAAAACAGCTGATAATGACCAAAAACAATGCTCAATTCCCAAGGGAATTCGAATTTAACAAAAACAGCTCAAAATGACCAAAAACAATGCTTAATTCCCAAGGGAATTCGAATTTGATAAAAACAGCTCAAAATGACCAAAAACAATGCTTAAATCCCAAGGGAATTCGAAATTGACAAAAACAGCTCAAAATGACCAAAAACAATGCTTAATTCCAAAGGCAATTCGGAATTAACAAAAACAGGTCAAAAAGACCAAAAACAATGCTTAATTCCCAAGGAAATTCGAATTTGATAAAAACAGCTCAAAATGACCAAAAACAATGCTGAATTCCCAAGGGAATTCGAATTTGACAAAAACAGCTCATAATGACCAAAAACAATGCTCAATTCCCAAGGGAATTCGAATTTAACAAAAACAGCTCAAAGTGACCAAAAACAATGCTTAATTCCCAATTGAATTCGAATTTGACAAAAACAGCTCAAAATGACCAAATACAATGGTTAATTCACAAGGGAATTCGAAATTGATAAAAACAGCTCAAAATGACGAAAAACATTGCTTAATTCCCAAGGGAAGTCGAATTTGACAAAAACAACTCAAAGTGACCAAATACAATGCTTAATTCCCAAGGGAATTCGGAATTAACAAAAACAGCTCAAAATGATAAAAACAATGCTTAATTCCCAAGGGAATTCGAATTTGACAAAAACAGCTCAAAATGACCAAAAACAATGCTTAATTCTCAAGGGAATTCGAATTTGACAAAAACAGCTCAAAATAACCAAAAACAATGCTTAATTCCAAAGGGAATTCGGAATTAACAAAAACAGCTCAAAATGATAAAAACAATGCTTAATTCCCAAGGGAATTCGAATTTGACAAAAACAGCTCAAAATGACCAAAAACAATGCTTAATTCTCAAGGGAATTCGAATTTGACAAAAACAGCTCAAAATAACCAAAAACAATGCTTAATTCCAAAGGGAATTCGGAATTAACAAAAACAGCTCAAAATGACCAAAAACAATGCTTAATTCCCAAGGGAATTCGAATTTGATAAAAACAGCTCAAAATGACCAAAAACAATGCTGAATTCCCAAGGGAATTCGAATTTGACAAAAACAGCTCATAATGACCAAAAACAATGCTCAATTCCCAAGGGAATTCGAATTTAACAAAAACAGCTCAAAGTGACCAAAAACAATGCTTAATTCCCAATTGAATTCGAATTTGACAAAAACAGCTCAAAATGACCAAAAACAATGCTTAATTCTCAAGGGAATTCGAATTTGACAAAAACAGCTCAAAATAACCAAAAACAATGCTTAATTCCAAAGGGAATTCGGAATTAACAAAAACAGCTCAAAATGACCAAAAACAATGCTTAATTCCCAAGGGAATTCGAATTTGATAAAAACAGCTCAAAATGACCAAAAACAATGCTTAATTCTCAAGGGAATTCGAATTTGACAAAAACAATTCAAAATGACCAAATACATTGCTTAATTCCTAAGGGAATTCGAATTTGATAAAAACAGCTCAAAATGACCAAAAACAATGCTTAAATCCCAAGGGAATTCGAATTTGACAAAAACAGCTCAAAATGACCAAAAACAATGCTTAATTCCAAAGGGAATTCGGAATTAACAGAAACAGCTCAAAGTGACCAAATACAATGCTTAAATCCCAAGGGAATTCGAATTTGAAAAAACAGCTCAAAATGACCAAAAACAATGCTTAATTCCCAAGGGAATTTGAATTTGACAAAAACAGCTCAAAATGACCAAAAACAATGTTTAATTCCCAAGGGAATTCGAATTTGACAAAAACAGCTCAAAATGACCATAAACAATGCTTAATTCCAAAGGGAATTCGAATTTGACAAAAACAGCTCAAAATGACCAAAAACAATGCTTAATTCCAAAGGGAATTCGGAATTAACAAAAACAGCTCAAAATGACCAAAAACAATGCTTAATTCCCAAGGGAAATCGAATTTAACAAAAACAGCTCAAAATGACCATAAACAATGCTTAATTCCCAAGGGAAATCGAATTTAACAAAAACAGCTCAAAATGACCAAAAACAATGCTTAATTCCAAAGGGAATTCGAATTTGATAAAAACAGCTCAAAATGACCAAAAACAATGCTTAATTCCAAAGGGAATTCGAATTTGATAAAAACAGCTCAAAATGACCAAAAACAATGCTTAATTCTCAAGGGAATTCGAATTTGACAAAAACAATTCAAAATGACCAAATACATTGCTTAATTCCTAAGGGAATTCGAATTTGATAAAAACAGCTCAAAATGACCAAAAACAATGCTTAAATCCCAAGGGAATTCGAATTTGACAAAAGCAGCTCAAAATGACCAAAAACAATGCTTAATTCCAAAGGGAATTCGGAATTAACAATAACCAGCTCAAAAAGACCAAAAACAATGCTTAATTCCCAAGGAAATTCGAATTTGATAAAAACAGCTCAAAATGACCAAAAACAATGCTGAATTCCCAAGGGAATTCGATTTTGACAAAAACAGCTGATAATGACCAAAAACAATGCTCAATTCCCAAGGGAATTCGAATTTAACAAAAACAGCTCAAAATGACCAAAAACAATGCTTAATTCCCAAGGGAATTCGAATTTGATAAAAACAGCTCAAAATGACCAAATACAATGGTTAATTCACAAGGGAATTCGAATTTGATAAAAACAGCTCAAAATGACAAAAAATATTGCTTAATTCCCAAGGGAAATCGAATTTGACAAAAACAACTCAAAATGACCAAATACAATGGTTAATTCACAAGGGAATTCGAAATTGATAAAAACAGCTCAAAATGACCAAAAACAATGCTTAATTCCCAAGGGAATTCGAATTTGACAAAAACAGCTCAAAATGACCAAAAACAATGCTTAATTCTCAAGGGAATTCGAATTTGACAAAAACAGCTCAAAATAACCAAAAACAATGCTTAATTCCAAAGGGAATTCGGAATTAACAAAAACAGCTCAAAATGACCAAAAACAATGCTTAATTCCCAAGGGAATTCGAATTTGATAAAAACAGCTCAAAATGACCAAAAACAATGCTTAATTCTCAAGGGAATTCGAATTTGACAAAAACAATTCAAAATGACCAAATACATTGCTTAATTCCTAAGGGAATTCGAATTTGATAAAAACAGCTCAAAATGACCAAAAACAATGCTTAAATCCCAAGGGAATTCGAATTTGACAAAAACAGCTCAAAATGACCAAAAACAATGCTTAATTCCAAAGGGAATTCGGAATTAACAGAAACAGCTCAAAGTGACCAAATACAATGCTTAAATCCCAAGGGAATTCGAATTTGAAAAAACAGCTCAAAATGACCAAAAACAATGCTTAATTCCCAAGGGAATTTGAATTTGACAAAAACAGCTCAAAATGACCAAAAACAATGTTTAATTCCCAAGGGAATTCGAATTTGACAAAAACAGCTCAAAATGACCATAAACAATGCTTAATTCCAAAGGGAATTCGAATTTGACAAAAACAGCTCAAAATGACCAAAAACAATGCTTAATTCCAAAGGGAATTCGGAATTAACAAAAACAGCTCAAAATGACCAAAAACAATGCTTAATTCCCAAGGGAAATCGAATTTAACAAAAACAGCTCAAAATGACCATAAACAATGCTTAATTCCCAAGGGAATTCGAATTTAACAAAAACAGCTCAAAATGACCAAAAACAATGCTGAATTCCCAAGGGAATTCGAATTTGACAAAAACAGCTCATAATGACCAAAAACAATGCTCAATTCCCAAGGGAATTCGAATTTAACAAAAACAGCTCAAAGTGACCAAAAACAATGCTTAATTCCCAATTGAATTCGAATTTGACAAAAACAGCTCAAAATGACCAAATACAATGGTTAATTCACAAGGGAATTCGAAATTGATAAAAACAGCTCAAAATGACGAAAAACATTGCTTAATTCCCAAGGGAAGTCGAATTTGACAAAAACAGCTCAAAATGACCAAAAACAATGCTTAATTCTCAAGGGAATTCGAATTTGACAAAAACAGCTCAAAATAACCAAAAACAATGCTTAATTCCAAAGGGAATTCGGAATTAACAAAAACAGCTCAAAATGACCAAAAACAATGCTTAATTCCCAAGGGAATTCGAATTTGATAAAAACAGCTCAAAATGACCAAAAACAATGCTTAATTCTCAAGGGAATTCGAATTTGACAAAAACAATTCAAAATGACCAAATACATTGCTTAATTCCTAAGGGAATTCGAATTTGATAAAAACAGCTCAAAATGACCAAAAACAATGCTTAAATCCCAAGGGAATTCGAATTTGACAAAAACAGCTCAAAATGACCAAAAACAATGCTTAATTCCAAAGGGAATTCGGAATTAACAGAAACAGCTCAAAGTGACCAAATACAATGCTTAAATCCCAAGGGAATTCGAATTTGAAAAAACAGCTCAAAATGACCAAAAACAATGCTTAATTCCCAAGGGAATTTGAATTTGACAAAAACAGCTCAAAATGACCAAAAACAATGTTTAATTCCCAAGGGAATTCGAATTTGACAAAAACAGCTCAAAATGACCATAAACAATGCTTAATTCCAAAGGGAATTCGAATTTGACAAAAACAGCTCAAAATGACCAAAAACAATGCTTAATTCCAAAGGGAATTCGGAATTAACAAAAACAGCTCAAAATGACCAAAAACAATGCTTAATTCCCAAGGGAATCTGAATTTGACAAAAACAGCTCAAAATGACCATAAACAATGCTTAATTCCCAAGGGAAATCGAATTTAACAAAAACAGCTCAAAATGACCAAAAACAATGCTGAATTCCCAAGGGAATTCGAATTTGACAAAAACAGCTCATAATGACCAAAAACAATGCTCAATTCCCAAGGGAATTCGAATTTAACAAAAACAGCTCAAAGTGACCAAAAACAATGCTTAATTCCCAATTGAATTCGAATTTGACAAAAACAGCTCAAAATGACCAAATACAATGGTTAATTCACAAGGGAATTCGAAATTGATAAAAACAGCTCAAAATGACGAAAAACATTGCTTAATTCCCAAGGGAAGTCGAATTTGACAAAAACAACTCAAAGTGACCAAATACAATGCTTAATTCCCAAGGGAATTCGGAATTAACAAAAACAGCTCAAAATGATAAAAACAATGCTTAATTCCCAAGGGAATTCGAATTTGACAAAAACAGCTCAAAATGACCAAAAACAATGCTTAATTCTCAAGGGAATTCGAATTTGACAAAAACAGCTCAAAATAACCAAAAACAATGCTTAATTCCAAAGGGAATTCGGAATTAACAAAAACAGCTCAAAATGACCAAAAACAATGCTTAATTCCCAAGGGAATTCGAATTTGATAAAAACAGCTCAAAATGACCAAAAACAATGCTTAATTCTCAAGGGAATTCGAATTTGACAAAAACAATTCAAAATGACCAAATACATTGCTTAATTCCTAAGGGAATTCGAATTTGATAAAAACAGCTCAAAATGACCAAAAACAATGCTTAAATCCCAAGGGAATTCGAATTTGACAAAAACAGCTCAAAATGACCAAAAACAATGCTTAATTCCAAAGGGAATTCGGAATTAACAGAAACAGCTCAAAGTGACCAAATACAATGCTTAAATCCCAAGGGAATTCGAATTTGAAAAAACAGCTCAAAATGACCAAAAACAATGCTTAATTCCCAAGGGAATTTGAATTTGACAAAAACAGCTCAAAATGACCAAAAACAATGTTTAATTCCCAAGGGAATTCGAATTTGACAAAAACAGCTCAAAATGACCATAAACAATGCTTAATTCCAAAGGGAATTCGAATTTGACAAAAACAGCTCAAAATGACCAAAAACAATGCTTAATTCCAAAGGGAATTCGGAATTAACAAAAACAGCTCAAAATGACCAAAAACAATGCTTAATTCCCAAGGGAAATCGAATTTAACAAAAACAGCTCAAAATGACCATAAACAATGCTTAATTCCCAAGGGAAATCGAATTTAACAAAAACAGCTCAAAATGACCAAAAACAATGCTTAATTCCAAAGGGAATTCGAATTTGATAAAAACAGCTCAAAATGACCAAAAACAATGCTTAATTCCCAAGGGAATTCGAATTTGATAAAAACAGCTCAAAATGACCAAAAACAATGCTTAATTCCCAAGGGAAATCGAATTTGACAAAAACAATTCAAAATGACCAAATACATTGCTTAATTCCTAAGGGAATTCGAATTTGATAAAAACAGCTCAAAATGACCAAAAACAATGCTTAAATCCCAAGGGAATTCGAATTTGACAAAAGCAGCTCAAAATGACCAAAAACAATGCTTAATTCCAAAGGGAATTCGGAATTAACAATAACCAGCTCAAAAAGACCAAAAACAATGCTTAATTCCCAAGGAAATTCGAATTTGATAAAAACAGCTCAAAATGACCAAAAACAATGCTGAATTCCCAAGGGAATTCGATTTTGACAAAAACAGCTGATAATGACCAAAAACAATGCTTAATTCCCAAGGGAATTCGAATTTAACAAAAACAGCTCAAAATGACCAAAAACAATGCTTAATTCCCAAGGGAATTCGAATTTGATAAAAACAGCTCAAAATGACCAAATACAATGGTTAATTCACAAGGGAATTCGAATTTGATAAAAACAGCTCAAAATGACAAAAAATATTGCTTAATTCCCAAGGGAAATCGAATTTGACAAAAACAACTCAAAATGACCAAATACAATGGTTAATTCACAAGGGAATTCGAAATTGATAAAAACAGCTCAAAATGACCAAAAACAATGCTTAATTCCCAAGGGAATTCGAATTTGACAAAAACAGCTCAAAATGACCAAAAACAATGCTTAATTCTCAAGGGAATTCGAATTTGACAAAAACAGCTCAAAATAACCAAAAACAATGCTTAATTCCAAAGGGAATTCGGAATTAACAAAAACAGCTCAAAATGACCAAAAACAATGCTTAATTCCCAAGGGAATTCGAATTTGATAAAAACAGCTCAAAATGACCAAAAACAATGCTTAATTCTCAAGGGAATTCGAATTTGACAAAAACAATTCAAAATGACCAAATACATTGCTTAATTCCTAAGGGAATTCGAATTTGATAAAAACAGCTCAAAATGACCAAAAACAATGCTTAAATCCCAAGGGAATTCGAATTTGACAAAAACAGCTCAAAATGACCAAAAACAATGCTTAATTCCAAAGGGAATTCGGAATTAACAGAAACAGCTCAAAGTGACCAAATACAATGCTTAAATCCCAAGGGAATTCGAATTTGAAAAAACAGCTCAAAATGACCAAAAACAATGCTTAATTCCCAAGGGAATTTGAATTTGACAAAAACAGCTCAAAATGACCAAAAACAATGTTTAATTCCCAAGGGAATTCGAATTTGACAAAAACAGCTCAAAATGACCATAAACAATGCTTAATTCCAAAGGGAATTCGAATTTGACAAAAACAGCTCAAAATGACCAAAAACAATGCTTAATTCCAAAGGGAATTCGGAATTAACAAAAACAGCTCAAAATGACCAAAAACAATGCTTAATTCCCAAGGGAAATCGAATTTAACAAAAACAGCTCAAAATGACCAAAAACAATGCTTAATTCCCAAGGGAAATCGAATTTAACAAAAACAGCTCAAAATGACCAAAAACAATGCTTAATTCCCAAGGGAATTCGAATTTGATAAAAACAGCTCAAAATGACCAAAAACAATGCTTAATTCCCAAGGGAATTCGAATTTGATAAAAACAGCTCAAAATGACCAAAAACAATGCTTAATTCTCAAGGGAATTCGAATTTGACAAAAACAATTCAAAATGACCAAATACATTGCTTAATTCCTAAGGGAATTCGAATTTGATAAAAACAGCTCAAAATGACCAAAAACAATGCTTAAATCCCAAGGGAATTCGAATTTGACAAAAGCAGCTCAAAATGACCAAAAACAATGCTTAATTCCAAAGGGAATTCGGAATTAACAATAACCAGCTCAAAAAGACCAAAAACAATGCTTAATTCCCAAGGAAATTCGAATTTGATAAAAACAGCTCAAAATGACCAAAAACAATGCTGAATTCCCAAGGGAATTCGATTTTGACAAAAACAGCTGATAATGACCAAAAACAATGCTCAATTCCCAAGGGAATTCGAATTTAACAAAAACAGCTCAAAATGACCAAAAACAATGCTTAATTCCCAAGGGAATTCGAATTTGATAAAAACAGCTCAAAATGACCAAATACAATGGTTAATTCACAAGGGAATTCGAATTTGATAAAAACAGCTCAAAATGACAAAAAATATTGCTTAATTCCCAAGGGAAATCGAATTTGACAAAAACAACTCAAAATGACCAAATACAATGGTTAATTCACAAGGGAATTCGAAATTGATAAAAACAGCTCAAAATGACCAAAAACAATGCTTAATTCTCAAGGGAATTCGAATTTGACAAAAACAATTCAAAATGACCAAATACATTGCTTAATTCCTAAGGGAATTCGAATTTGATAAAAACAGCTCAAAATGACCAAAAACAATGCTTAAATCCCAAGGGAATTCGAATTTGACAAAAACAGCTCAAAATGACCAAAAACAATGCTTAATTCCAAAGGGAATTCGGAATTAACAGAAACAGCTCAAAGTGACCAAATACAATGCTTAAATCCCAAGGGAATTCGAATTTGAAAAAACAGCTCAAAATGACCAAAAACAATGCTTAATTCCCAAGGGAATTTGAATTTGACAAAAACAGCTCAAAATGACCAAAAACAATGTTTAATTCCCAAGGGAATTCGAATTTGACAAAAACAGCTCAAAATGACCATAAACAATGCTTAATTCCAAAGGGAATTCGAATTTGACAAAAACAGCTCAAAATGACCAAAAACAATGCTTAATTCCAAAGGGAATTCGGAATTAACAAAAACAGCTCAAAATGACCAAAAACAATGCTTAATTCCCAAGGGAAATCGAATTTAACAAAAACAGCTCAAAATGACCATAAACAATGCTTAATTCCCAAGGGAATTCGAATTTGATAAAAACAGTTCAAAGTGACCAAAAACAATGCTTAATTCCAAAGGGAATTCGGAATTAACAAAAACAGCTCAAAATAACCAAAAACAATGCTTAATTCCAAAGGGAATTTGGAATTAACAAAAACAGCTCAAAATGACCAAAAACAATGCTTAATTCCCAAGGGAATTCGAATTTGATAAAAACAGCTCAAAATGACCAAAAACAATGCTTAATTCTCAAGGGAATTCGAATTTGACAAAAACAATTCAATATGACCAAATACATTGCTTAATTCCCAAGGGAATTCGAATTTGATAAAAACAGCTCAAAATGACCAAAAACAATGCTTAAATCCCAAGGGAATTCGAATTTGACAAAAACAGCTCAAAATGACCAAAAACAATGCTTAATTCCAAAGGGAATTCGGAATTAACAAAAACAGGTCAAAAAGACCAAAAACAATGCTTAATTCCCAAGGAAATTCGAATTTGATAAAAACAGCTCAAAATGACCAAAAACAATGCTGAATTCCCAAGGGAATTCGAATTTGACAAAAACAGCTCATAATGACCAAAAACAATGCTCAATTCCCAAGGGAATTCGAATTTAACAAAAACAGCTCAAAGTGACCAAAAACAATGCTTAATTCCCAATTGAATTCGAATTTGACAAAAACAGCTCAAAATGACCAAATACAATGCTTAATTCACAAGGGAATTCGAAATTGATAAAAACAGCTCAAAATGACGAAAAACATTGCTTAATTCCCAAGGGAAGTCGAATTTGACAAAAACAACTCAAAGTGACCAAATACAATGCTTAATTCCCAAGGGAATTCGGAATTAACAAAAACAGCTCAAAATGATAAAAACAATGCTTAATTCCCAAGGGAATTCGAATTTGACAAAAACAGCTCAAAATGACCAAAAACAATGCTTAATTCTCAAGGGAATTCGAATTTGACAAAAACAGCTCAAAATAACCAAAAACAATGCTTAATTCCAAAGGGAATTCGGAATTAACAAAAACAGCTCAAAATGACCAAAAACAATGCTTAATTCCCAAGGGAATTCGAATTTGATAAAAACACCCTAAAATGACCAAAAACAATGCTTAATTCTCAAGGGAATTCGAATTTGACAAAAACAGCTCAAAATGACCATAAACAATGCTTAATTCCAAAGGGAATTCGAATTTGACAAAAACAGCTCAAAATGACCAAAAACAATGCTTAATTCCAAAGGGAATTCGGAATTAACAAAAACAGCTCAAAATGACCAAAAACAATGCTTAATTCCCAAGGGAAATCGAATTTAACAAAAACAGCTCAAAATGACCATAAACAATGCTTAATTCCCAAGGGAATTCGAATTTGATAAAAACAGTTCAAAGTGACCAAAAACAATGCTTAATTCCAAAGGGAATTCGGAATTAACAAAAACAGCTCAAAATAACCAAAAACAATGCTTAATTCCAAAGGGAATTTGGAATTAACAAAAACAGCTCAAAATGACCAAAAACAATGCTTAATTCCCAAGGGAATTCGAATTTGATAAAAACAGCTCAAAATGACCAAAAACAATGCTTAATTCTCAAGGGAATTCGAATTTGACAAAAACAATTCAATATGACCAAATACATTGCTTAATTCCCAAGGGAATTCGAATTTGATAAAAACAGCTCAAAATGACCAAAAACAATGCTTAAATCCCAAGGGAATTCGAATTTGACAAAAACAGCTCAAAATGACCAAAAAAAATGCTTAATTCCAAAGGGAATTCGGAATTAACAAAAACAGGTCAAAAAGACCAAAAACAATGCTGAATTCCCAAGGGAATTCGAATTTGACAAAAACAGCTCATAATGACCAAAAACAATGCTTAATTCCCAAGGAAATTCGAATTTGATAAAAACAGCTCAAAATGACCAAAAACAATGCTGAATTCCCAAGGGAATTCGAATTTGACAAAAACAGCTCATAATGACCAAAAACAATGCTCAATTCCCAAGGGAATTCGAATTTAACAAAAACAGCTCAAAGTGACCAAAAACAATGCTTAATTCCCAATTGAATTCGAATTTGACAAAAACAGCTCAAAATGACCAAATACAATGCTTAATTCACAAGGGAATTCGAAATTGATAAAAACAGCTCAAAATGACGAAAAACATTGCTTAATTCCCAAGGGAAGTCGAATTTGACAAAAACAACTCAAAGTGACCAAATACAATGCTTAATTCCCAAGGGAATTCGGAATTAACAAAAACAGCTCAAAATGATAAAAACAATGCTTAATTCCCAAGGGAATTCGAATTTGACAAAAACAGCTCAAAATGACCAAAAACAATGCTTAATTCTCAAGGGAATTCGAATTTGACAAAAACAGCTCAAAATGACCAAAAACAATGCTTAATTCCAAAGGGAATTCGGAATTAACAAAAACAGCTCAAAATGACCAAAAACAATGCTTAATTCCCAAGGGAATTCGAATTTGATAAAAACACCCTAAAATGACCAAAAACAATGCTTAATTCTCAAGGGAATTCGAATTTGACAAAAACAGCTCAAAATGACCATAAACAATGCTTAATTCCAAAGGGAATTCGAATTTGACAAAAACAGCTCAAAATGACCAAAAACAATGCTTAATTCCAAAGGGAATTCGGAATTAACAAAAACAGCTCAAAATGACCAAAAACAATGCTTAATTCCCAAGGGAAATCGAATTTAACAAAAACAGCTCAAAATGACCATAAACAATGCTTAATTCCCAAGGGAATTCGAATTTGATAAAAACAGTTCAAAGTGACCAAAAACAATGCTTAATTCCAAAGGGAATTCGGAATTAACAAAAACAGCTCAAAATAACCAAAAACAATGCTTAATTCCAAAGGGAATTTGGAATTAACAAAAACAGCTCAAAATGACCAAAAACAATGCTTAATTCCCAAGGGAATTCGAATTTGATAAAAACAGCTCAAAATGACCAAAAACAATGCTTAATTCTCAAGGGAATTCGAATTTGACAAAAACAATTCAATATGACCAAATACATTGCTTAATTCCCAAGGGAATTCGAATTTGATAAAAACAGCTCAAAATGACCAAAAACAATGCTTAAATCCCAAGGGAATTCGAATTTGACAAAAACAGCTCAAAATGACCAAAAACAATGCTTAATTCCAAAGGGAATTCGGAATTAACAAAAACAGGTCAAAAAGACCAAAAACAATGCTTAATTCCCAAGGAAATTCGAATTTGATAAAAACAGCTCAAAATGACCAAAAACAATGCTGAATTCCCAAGGGAATTCGAATTTGACAAAAACAGCTCATAATGACCAAAAACAATGCTCAATTCCCAAGGGAATTCGAATTTAACAAAAACAGCTCAAAGTGACCAAAAACAATGCTTAATTCCCAATTGAATTCGAATTTGACAAAAACAGCTCAAAATGACCAAATACAATGCTTAATTCACAAGGGAATTCGAAATTGATAAAAACAGCTCAAAATGACGAAAAACATTGCTTAATTCCCAAGGGAAGTCGAATTTGACAAAAACAACTCAAAGTGACCAAAAACAATGCTTAATTCTCAAGGGAATTCGAATTTGACAAAAACAGCTCAAAATAACCAAAAACAATGCTGAATTCCCAAGGGAATTCGAATTTGACAAAAACAGCTCATAATGACCAAAAACAATGCTCAATTCCCAAGGGAATTCGAATTTAACAAAAACAGCTCAAAGTGACCAAAAACAATGCTTAATTCCCAATTGAATTCGAATTTGACAAAAACAGCTCAAAATGACCAAATACAATGCTTAATTCACAAGGGAATTCGAAATTGATAAAAACAGCTCAAAATGACGAAAAACATTGCTTAATTCCCAAGGGAAGTCGAATTTGACAAAAACAACTCAAAGTGACCAAATACAATGCTTAATTCCCAAGGGAATTCGGAATTAACAAAAACAGCTCAAAATGATAAAAACAATGCTTAATTCCCAAGGGAATTCGAATTTGACAAAAACAGCTCAAAATGACCAAAAACAATGCTTAATTCTCAAGGGAATTCGAATTTGACAAAAACAGCTCAAAATAACCAAAAACAATGCTTAATTCCAAAGGGAATTCGGAATTAACAAAAACAGCTCAAAATGACCAAAAACAATGCTTAATTCCCAAGGGAATTCGAATTTGATAAAAACACCCTAAAATGACCAAAAACAATGCTTAATTCTCAAGGGAATTCGAATTTGACAAAAACAGCTCAAAATGACCAAATACATTGCTTAATTCCAAAGGGAATTCGAATTTGACAAAAACAGCTCAAAATGACCAAAAACAATGCTTAATTCCAAAGGGAATTCAGAATTAACAAAAACAGCTCAAAATGACCAAAAACAATGCTTAATTCCCAAGGGAAATCGAATTTAACAAAAACAGCTCAAAATGACCATAAACAATGCTTAATTCCCAAGGGAATTCGAATTTGATAAAAACAGTTCAAAGTGACCAAAAACAATGCTTAATTCCAAAGGGAATTCGGAATTAACAAAAACAGCTCAAAATAACCAAAAACAATGCTTAATTCCAAAGGGAATTTGGAATTAACAAAAACAGCTCAAAATGACCAAAAACAATGCTTAATTCCCAAGGGAATTCGAATTTGATAAAAACAGCTCAAAATGACCAAAAACAATGCTTAATTCTCAAGGGAATTCGAATTTGACAAAAACAATTCAATATGACCAAATACATTGCTTAATTCCCAAGGGAATTCGAATTTGATAAAAACAGCTCAAAATGACCAAAAACAATGCTTAAATCCCAAGGGAATTCGAATTTGACAAAAACAGCTCAAAATGACCAAAAAAAATGCTTAATTCCAAAGGGAATTCGGAATTAACAAAAACAGGTCAAAAAGACCAAAAACAATGCTGAATTCCCAAGGGAATTCGAATTTGACAAAAACAGCTCATAATGACCAAAAACAATGCTTAATTCCCAAGGAAATTCGAATTTGATAAAAACAGCTCAAAATGACCAAAAACAATGCTGAATTCCCAAGGGAATTCGAATTTGACAAAAACAGCTCATAATGACCAAAAACAATGCTCAATTCCCAAGGGAATTCGAATTTAACAAAAACAGCTCAAAGTGACCAAAAACAATGCTTAATTCCCAATTGAATTCGAATTTGACAAAAACAGCTCAAAATGACCAAATACAATGCTTAATTCACAAGGGAATTCGAAATTGATAAAAACAGCTCAAAATGACGAAAAACATTGCTTAATTCCCAAGGGAAGTCGAATTTGACAAAAACAACTCAAAGTGACCAAATACAATGCTTAATTCCCAAGGGAATTCGGAATTAACAAAAACAGCTCAAAATGATAAAAACAATGCTTAATTCCCAAGGGAATTCGAATTTGACAAAAACAGCTCAAAATGACCAAAAACAATGCTTAATTCTCAAGGGAATTCGAATTTGACAAAAACAGCTCAAAATAACCAAAAACAATGCTTAATTCCAAAGGGAATTCGGAATTAACAAAAACAGCTCAAAATGACCAAAAACAATGCTTAATTCCCAAGGGAATTCGAATTTGATAAAAACACCCTAAAATGACCAAAAACAATGCTTAATTCTCAAGGGAATTCGAATTTGACAAAAACAATTCAAAATGACCAAATACATTGCTTAATTCCAAAGGGAATTCGAATTTGACAAAAACAGCTCAAAATGACCAAAAACAATGCTTAATTCCAAAGGGAATTCAGAATTAACAAAAACAGCTCAAAATGACCAAAAACAATGCTTAATTCCCAAGGGAAATCGAATTTAACAAAAACAGCTCAAAATGACCATAAACAATGCTTAATTCCCAAGGGAATTCGAATTTGATAAAAACAGTTCAAAGTGACCAAAAACAATGCTTAATTCCAAAGGGAATTCGGAATTAACAAAAACAGCTCAAAATAACCAAAAACAATGCTTAATTCCAAAGGGAATTTGGAATTAACAAAAACAGCTCAAAATGACCAAAAACAATGCTTAATTCCCAAGGGAATTCGAATTTGATAAAAACAGCTCAAAATGACCAAAAACAATGCTTAATTCTCAAGGGAATTCGAATTTGACAAAAACAATTCAATATGACCAAATACATTGCTTAATTCCCAAGGGAATTCGAATTTGATAAAAACAGCTCAAAATGACCAAAAACAATGCTTAAATCCCAAGGGAATTCGAATTTGACAAAAACAGCTCAAAATGACCAAAAACAATGCTTAATTCCAAAGGGAATTCGGAATTAACAAAAACAGGTCAAAAAGACCAAAAACAATGCTTAATTCCCAAGGAAATTCGAATTTGATAAAAACAGCTCAAAATGACCAAAAACAATGCTGAATTCCCAAGGGAATTCGAATTTGACAAAAACAGCTCATAATGACCAAAAACAATGCTCAATTCCCAAGGGAATTCGAATTTAACAAAAACAGCTCAAAGTGACCAAAAACAATGCTTAATTCCCAATTGAATTCGAATTTGACAAAAACAGCTCAAAATGACCAAATACAATGCTTAATTCACAAGGGAATTCGAAATTGATAAAAACAGCTCAAAATGACGAAAAACATTGCTTAATTCCCAAGGGAAGTCGAATTTGACAAAAACAACTCAAAGTGACCAAAAACAATGCTTAATTCTCAAGGGAATTCGAATTTGACAAAAACAGCTCAAAATAACCAAAAACAATGCTTAATTCCAAAGGGAATTCGGAATTAACAAAAACAGCTCAAAATGACCAAAAACAATGCTTAATTCCCAAGGGAATTCGAATTTGATAAAAACACCCTAAAATGACCAAAAACAATGCTTAATTCTCAAGGGAATTCGAATTTGACAAAAACAATTCAAAATGACCAAATACATTGCTTAATTCCCAAGGGAATTCGAATTTGATAAAAACAGCTCAAAATGACCAAAAACAATGCTTAAATCCCAAGGGAATTCGAATTTGACAAAAACAGCTCAAAATGACCAAAAACAATGCTTAATTCCAAAGGGAATTCGGAATTAACAAAAACAAGCACAAAAAGACAAAAAACAATGCTTAATTCCCAAGGAAATTCGAATTTGATAAAAACAGCTCAAAATGACCAAAAACAATGCTGAATTCCCAAGGGAATTCGATTTTGACAAAAACAGCTGATAATGACCAAAAACAATGCTCAATTCCCAAGGGAATTCGAATTTAACAAAAACAGCTCAAAATGACCAAAAACAATGCTTAATTCCCAAGGGAATTCGAATTTGATAAAAACAGCTCAAAATGACCAAAAACAATGCTTAAATCCCAAGGGAATTCGAATTTGACAAAAACAGCTCAAAATGACCAAAAACAATGCTTAATTCCAAAGGGAATTCGGAATTAACAAAAACAGGTCAAAAAGACCAAAAACAATGCTTAATTCCCAAGGGAATTCGAATTTGATAAAAACAGCTCAAAATGACCAAATACAATGGTTAATTCACAAGGGAATTCGAATTTGATAAAAACAGCTCAAAATGACAAAAAATATTGCTTAATTCCCAAGGGAAATCGAATTTGACAAAAACAACTCAAAATGACCAAATACAATGGTTAATTCACAAGGGAATTCGAAATTGATAAAAACAGCTCAAAATGACCAAAAACAATGCTTAATTCTCAAGGGAATTCGAATTTGACAAAAACAATTCAAAATGACCAAATACATTGCTTAATTCCTAAGGGAATTCGAATTTGATAAAAACAGCTCAAAATGACCAAAAACAATGCTTAAATCCCAAGGGAATTCGAATTTGACAAAAACAGCTCAAAATGACCAAAAACAATGCTTAATTCCAAAGGGAATTCGGAATTAACAGAAACAGCTCAAAGTGACCAAATACAATGCTTAAATCCCAAGGGAATTCGAATTTGAAAAAACAGCTCAAAATGACCAAAAACAATGCTTAATTCCCAAGGGAATTTGAATTTGACAAAAACAGCTCAAAATGACCAAAAACAATGTTTAATTCCCAAGGGAATTCGAATTTGACAAAAACAGCTCAAAATGACCATAAACAATGCTTAATTCCAAAGGGAATTCGAATTTGACAAAAACAGCTCAAAATGACCAAAAACAATGCTTAATTCCAAAGGGAATTCGGAATTAACAAAAACAGCTCAAAATGACCAAAAACAATGCTTAATTCCCAAGGGAAATCGAATTTAACAAAAACAGCTCAAAATGACCATAAACAATGCTTAATTCCCAAGGGAATTCGAATTTGATAAAAACAGTTCAAAGTGACCAAAAACAATGCTTAATTCCAAAGGGAATTCGGAATTAACAAAAACAGCTCAAAATAACCAAAAACAATGCTTAATTCCAAAGGGAATTTGGAATTAACAAAAACAGCTCAAAATGACCAAAAACAATGCTTAATTCCCAAGGGAATTCGAATTTGATAAAAACAGCTCAAAATGACCAAAAACAATGCTTAATTCTCAAGGGAATTCGAATTTGACAAAAACAATTCAATATGACCAAATACATTGCTTAATTCCCAAGGGAATTCGAATTTGATAAAAACAGCTCAAAATGACCAAAAACAATGCTTAAATCCCAAGGGAATTCGAATTTGACAAAAACAGCTCAAAATGACCAAAAACAATGCTTAATTCCAAAGGGAATTCGGAATTAACAAAAACAGGTCAAAAAGACCAAAAACAATGCTTAATTCCCAAGGAAATTCGAATTTGATAAAAACAGCTCAAAATGACCAAAAACAATGCTGAATTCCCAAGGGAATTCGAATTTGACAAAAACAGCTCATAATGACCAAAAACAATGCTCAATTCCCAAGGGAATTCGAATTTAACAAAAACAGCTCAAAGTGACCAAAAACAATGCTTAATTCCCAATTGAATTCGAATTTGACAAAAACAGCTCAAAATGACCAAATACAATGCTTAATTCACAAGGGAATTCGAAATTGATAAAAACAGCTCAAAATGACGAAAAACATTGCTTAATTCCCAAGGGAAGTCGAATTTGACAAAAACAACTCAAAGTGACCAAATACAATGCTTAATTCCCAAGGGAATTCGGAATTAACAAAAACAGCTCAAAATGATAAAAACAATGCTTAATTCCCAAGGGAATTCGAATTTGACAAAAACAGCTCAAAATGACCAAAAACAATGCTTAATTCTCAAGGGAATTCGAATTTGACAAAAACAGCTCAAAATAACCAAAAACAATGCTTAATTCCAAAGGGAATTCGGAATTAACAAAAACAGCTCAAAATGACCAAAAACAATGCTTAATTCCCAAGGGAATTCGAATTTGATAAAAACACCCTAAAATGACCAAAAACAATGCTTAATTCTCAAGGGAATTCGAATTTGACAAAAACAATTCAAAATGACCAAATACATTGCTTAATTCCCAAGGGAATTCGAATTTGATAAAAACAGCTCAAAATGACCAAAAACAATGCTTAAATCCCAAGGGAATTCGAATTTGACAAAAACAGCTCAAAATGACCAAAAACAATGCTTAATTCCAAAGGGAATTCGGAATTAACAAAAACCAGCTCAAAAAGACCAAAAACAATGCTTAATTCCCAAGGAAATTCGAATTTGACAAAAACAGCTCAAAATGACCAAAAACAATGCTGAATTCCCAAGGGAATTCGATTTTGACAAAAACAGCTGATAATGACCAAAAACAATGCTCAATTCCCAAGGGAATTCGAATTTAACAAAAACAGCTCAAAATGACCAAAAACAATGCTTAATTCCCAAGGGAATTCGAATTTGATAAAAACAGCTCAAAATGACCAAAAACAATGCTTAAATCCCAAGGGAATTCGAATTTGACAAAAACAGCTCAAAATGACCAAAAACAATGCTTAATTCCAAAGGGAATTCGGAATTAACAAAAACAGTTCAAAAAGACCAAAAACAATGCTTAATTCCCAATTGAATTCGAATTTGACAAAAACAGCTCAAAATGACCAAATACAATGCTTAATTCACAAGGGAATTGGAAATTGATAAAAACAGCTCAAAATGACGAAAAACATTGCTTAATTCCCAAGGGAAGTCGAATTTGACAAAAACAACTCAAAGTGACCAAATACAATGCTTAATTCCCAAGGGAATTCGGAATTAACAAAAACAGCTCAAAATGATAAAAACAATGCTTAATTCCCAAGGGAATTCGAATTTGACAAAAACAGCTCAAAATGACCAAAAACAATGCTTAATTCTCAAGGGAATTCGAATTTGACAAAAACAGCTCAAAATAACCAAAAACAATGCTTAATTCCAAAGGGAATTCGGAATTAACAAAAACAGCTCAAAATGACCAAAAACAATGCTTAATTCCCAAGGGAATTCGAATTTGATAAAAACAGCTCAAAATGACCAAAAACAATGCTTAATTCTCAAGGGAATTCGAATTTGACAAAAACAATTCAAAATGACCAAATACATTGCTTAATTCCCAAGGGAATTCGAATTTGATAAAAACAGCTCAAAATGACCAAAAACAATGCTTAAATCCCAAGGGAATTCGAATTTGACAAAAACAGCTCAAAATGACCAAAAACAATGCTTAATTCCAAAGGGAATTCGGAATTAACAAAAACCAGCTCAAAAAGACCAAAAACAATGCTTAATTCCCAAGGAAATTCGAATTTGATAAAAACAGCTCAAAATGACCAAAAACAATGCTGAATTCCCAAGGGAATTCGATTTTGACAAAAACAGCTCATAATGACCAAAAACAATGCTCAATTCCAAAGGGAATTCGAATTTAACAAAAACAGCTCAAAATGACCAAAAACAATGCTTAATTCCCAAGGGAATTCGAATTTGATAAAAACAGCTCAAAATGACCAAAAACAATGCTTAAATCCCAAGGGAATTCGAATTTGACAAAAACAGCTCAAAATGACCAAAAACAATGCTTAATTCCAAAGGGAATTCGGAATTAACAAAAACAGGTCAAAAAGACCAAAAACAATGCTTAATTCCCAAGGAAATTCGAATTTGATAAAAACAGCTCAAAATGACCAAAAACAATGCTGAATTCCCAAGGGAATTCGAATTTGACAAAAACAGCTCGTAATGACCAAAAACAATGCTCAATTCCCAAGGGAATTCGAATTTAACAAAAACAGCTCAAAGTGACCAAAAACAATGCTTAATTCCCAATTGAATTCGAATTTGACAAAAACAGCTCAAAATGACCAAATACAATGCTTAATTCACAAGGGAATTCGAAATTGATAAAAACAGCTCAAAATGACGAAAAACATTGCTTAATTCCCAAGGGAAGTCGAATTTGACAAAAACAACTCAAAGTGACCAAATACAATGCTTAATTCCCAAGGGAATTCGGAATTAACAAAAACAGCTCAAAATGATAAAAACAATGCTTAATTCCCAAGGGAATTCCAATTTGACAAAAACAGCTCAAAATGACCAAAAACAATGCTTAATTCTCAAGGGAATTCGAATTTGACAAAAACAGCTCAAAATAACCAAAAACAATGCTTAATTCCAAAGGGAATTCGGAATTAACAAAAACAGCTCAAAATGACCAAAAACAATGCTTAATTCCCAAGGGAATTCGAATTTGATAAAAACAGCTCAAAATGACCAAAAACAATGCTTAATTCTCAAGGGAATTCGAATTTGACAAAAACAATTCAAAATGACCAAATACATTGCTTAATTCCTAAGGGAATTCGAATTTGATAAAAACAGCTCAAAATGACCAAAAACAATGCTTAAATCCCAAGGGAATTCGAATTTGACAAAAACAGCTCAAAATGACCAAAAACAATGCTTAATTCCAAAGGGAATTCGGAATTAACAATAACCAGCTCAAAAAGACCAAAAACAATGCTTAATTCCCAAGGAAATTCGAATTTGATAAAAACAGCTCAAAATGACCAAAAACAATGCTGAATTCCCAAGGGAATTCGATTTTGACAAAAACAGCTGATAATGACCAAAAACAATGCTCAATTCCCAAGGGAATTCGAATTTAACAAAAACAGCTCAAAATGACCAAAAACAATGCTTAATTCCCAAGGGAATTCGAATTTGATAAAAACAGCTCAAAATGACCAAATACAATGGTTAATTCACAAGGGAATTCGAATTTGATAAAAACAGCTCAAAATGACAAAAAAAATTGCTTAATTCCCAAGGGAAATCGAATTTGACAAAAACAACTCAAAATGACCAAATACAATGCTTAATTCCCAAGGGAATTCGAATTTGATAAAAACAGCTCAAATTGACCAAAAACAATGCTTAATTCCAAAGGGAATTCGGAATTAACAAAAACAGCTCAAAATGACCAAAAACAATGTTTAATTCCCAAGGGAATTCGAAATTGATAAAAACAGCTCAAAATGACCAAAAACAATGCTTAATTCTCAAGGGAATTCGAATTTGACAAAAACAATTCAAAATGACCAAAAACAATGCTCAATTCTCAAGGGAATTCGAATTTAAGAAAAACAGCTCAAAATGACCAAATACAATGCTTAATTCCCAAGGGAATTCGAATTTGACAAAAACAGCTCAAAATGACCAAAAACAATGCTTAATTCCCAAGGGAATTCGAATTTGACAAAAACAGCTCAAAATAACCAAAAACAATGCTTAATTCTCAAGGGAATTCGGAATTAACAAAAACAGCTTAAAATAACCAAAAACAATGCTTAATTCCAAAGGGAATTTGGAATTAACAAAAACAGCTCAAAATGACCAAAAACAATGCTTAATTCCCAAGGGAATTCGAATTTGATAAAAACAGCTCAAAATGACCAAAAACAATGCTTAATTCTCAAGGGAATTCAAATTTGACAAAAACAATTCAATATGACCAAATACATTGCTTAATTCCCAAGGGAATTCGAATTTGATAAAAACAGCTCAAAATGACCAAAAACAATGCTTAAATCCCAAGGGAATTCGAATTTGACAAAAACAGCTCAAAATGACCAAAAACAATGCTTAATTCCAAAGGGAATTCGGAATTAACAAAAACAGGTCAAAAAGACCAAAAACAATGCTTAATTCCCAAGGAAATTCGAATTTGATAAAAACAGCTCAAAATGACCAAAAACAATGCTGAATTCCCAAGGGAATTCGAATTTGACAAAAACAGCTCATAATGAATAAAAACAATGCTCAATTCCCAAGGGAATTCGAATTTAACAAAAACAGCTCAAAGTGACCAAAAACAATGCTTAATTCCCAATTGAATTCGAATTTGACAAAAACAGCTCAAAATGACCAAATACAATGCTTAATTCACAAGGGAATTCGAAATTGATAAAAACAGCTCAAAATGACGAAAAACATTGCTTAATTCCCAAGGGAAGTCGAATTTGACAAAAACAACTCAAAGTGACCAAATACAATGCTTAATTCCCAAGGGAATTCGGAATTAACAAAAACAGCTCAAAATGATAAAAACAATGCTTAATTCCCAAGGGAATTCGAATTTGACAAAAACAGCTCAAAATGACCAAAAACAATGCTTAATTCTCAAGGGAATTCGAATTTGACAAAAACAGCTCAAAATAACCAAAAACAATGCTTAATTCCAAAGGGAATTCGGAATTAACAAAAACAGCTCAAAATAACCAAAAACAATGCTTAATTCCCAAGGGAATTCGAATTTGATAAAAACACCCTAAAATGACCAAAAACAATGCTTAATTCTCAAGGGAATTCGAATTTGACAAAAACAATTCAAAATGACCAAATACATTGCTTAATTCCCAAGGGAATTCGAATTTGATAAAAACAGCTCAAAATGACCAAAAACAATGCTTAAATCCCAAGGGAATTCGAATTTGACAAAAACAGCTCAAAATGACCAAAAACAATGCTTAATTCCAAAGGGAATTCGGAATTAACAAAAACCAGCTCAAAAAGACCAAAAACAATGCTTAATTCCCAAGGAAATTCGAATTTGATAAAAACAGCTCAAAATGACCAAAAACAATGCTGAATTCCCAAGGGAATTCGATTTTGACAAAAACAGCTGATAATGACCAAAAACAATGCTCAATTCCCAAGGGAATTCGAATTTAACAAAAACAGCTCAAAATGACCAAAAACAATGCTTAATTCCCAAGGGAATTCGAATATGATAAAAACAGCTCAAAATGACCAAAAACAATGCTTAAATCCCAAGGGAATTCGAATTTGACAAAAACAGCTCAAAATGACCAAAAACAATGCTTAATTCCAAAGGGAATTCGGAATTAACAAAAACAGGTCAAAAAGACCAAAAACAATGCTTAATTCCCAATTGAATTCGAATTTGACAAAAACAGCTCAAAATGACCAAATACAATGCTTAATTCACAAGGGAATTCGAAATTGATAAAAACAGCTCAAAATGACGAAAAACATTGCTTAATTCCCAAGGGAAGTCGAATTTGACAAAAACAACTCAAAGTGACCAAATACAATGCTTAATTCCCAAGGGAATTCGGAATTAACAAAAACAGCTCAAAATGATAAAAACAATGCTTAATTCCCAAGGGAATTCGAATTTGACAAAAACAGCTCAAAATGACCAAAAACAATGCTTAATTCTCAAGGGAATTCGAATTTGACAAAAACAGCTCAAAATAACCAAAAACAATGCTTAATTCCAAAGGGAATTCGGAATTAACAAAAACAGCTCAAAATGACCAAAAACAATGCTTAATTCCCAAGGGAATTCGAATTTGATAAAAACAGCTCAAAATGACCAAAAACAATGCTTAATTCTCAAGGGAATTCGAATTTGACAAAAACAATTCAAAATGACCAAATACATTGCTTAATTCCCAAGGGAATTCGAATTTGATAAAAACAGCTCAAAATGACCAAAGACAATGCTTAAATCCCAAGGGAATTCGAATTTGACAAAAACAGCTCAAAATGACCAAAAACAATGCTTAATTCCAAAGGGAATTCGGAATTAACAAAAACCAGCTCAAAAAGACCAAAAACAATGCTTAATTCCCAAGGAAATTCGAATTTGATAAAAACAGCTCAAAATGACCAAAAACAATGCTGAATTCCCAAGGGAATTCGATTTTGACAAAAACAGCTGATAATGACCAAAAACAATGCTCAATTCCCAAGGGAATTCGAATTTAACAAAAACAGCTCAAAATGACCAAAAACAATGCTTAATTCCCAAGGGAATTCGAATTTGATAAAAACAGCTCAAAATGACCAAAAACAATGCTTAAATCCCAAGGGAATTCGAATTTGACAAAAACAGCTCAAAATGACCAAAAACAATGCTTAATTCCAAAGGGAATTCGGAATTAACAAAAACAGGTCAAAAAGACCAAAAACAATGCTTAATTCCCAAGGAAATTCGAATTTGATAAAAACAGCTCAAAATGACCAAAAACAATGCTGAATTCCCAAGGGAATTCGAATTTGACAAAAACAGCTCATAATGACCAAAAACAATGCTCAATTCCCAAGGGAATTCGAATTTAACAAAAACAGCTCAAAGTGACCAAAAACAATGCTTAATTCCCAATTGAATTCGAATTTGACAAAAACAGCTCAAAATGACCAAATACAATGCTTAATTCACAAGGGAATTCGAAATTGATAAAAACAGCTCAAAATGACGAAAAACATTGCTTAATTCCCAAGGGAAGTCGAATTTGACAAAAACAACTCAAAGTGACCAAATACAATGCTTAATTCCCAAGGGAATTCGGAATTAACAAAAACAGCTCAAAATGATAAAAACAATGCTTAATTCCCAAGGGAATTCGAATTTGACAAAAACAGCTCAAAATGACCAAAAACAATGCTTAATTCTCAAGGGAATTCGAATTTGACAAAAACAGCTCAAAATAACCAAAAACAATGCTTAATTCCAAAGGGAATTCGGAATTAACAAAAACAGCTCAAAATGACCAAAAACAATGCTTAATTCCCAAGGGAATTCGAACTTGATAAAAACAGCTCAAAATGACCAAAAACAATGCTTAATTCTCAAGGGAATTCGAATTTGACAAAAACAATTCAAAATGACCAAATACATTGCTTAATTCCTAAGGGAATTCGAATTTGATAAAAACAGCTCAAAATGACCAAAAACAATGCTTAAATCCCAAGGGAATTCGAATTTGACAAAAACAGCTCAAAATGACCAAAAACAATGCTTAATTCCAAAGGGAATTCGGAATTAACAATAACCAGCTCAAAAAGACCAAAAACAATGCTTAATTCCCAAGGAAATTCGAATTTGATAAAAACAGCTCAAAATGACCAAAAACAATGCTGAATTCCCAAGGGAATTCGATTTTGACAAAAACAGCTGATAATGACCAAAAACAATGCTCAATTCCCAAGGGAATTCGAATTTAACAAAAACAGCTCAAAATGACCAAAAACAATGCTTAATTCCCAAGGGAATTCGAATTTGATAAAAACAGCTCAAAATGACCAAATACAATGGTTAATTCACAAGGGAATTCGAATTTGATAAAAACAGCTCAAAATGACAAAAAATATTGCTTAATTCCCAAGGGAAATCGAATTTGACAAAAACAACTCAAAATGACCAAATACAATGCTTAATTCCCAAGGGAATTCGAATTTGATAAAAACAGCTCAAATTGACCAAAAACAATGCTTAATTCCAAAGGGAATTCGGAATTAACAAAAACAGCTCAAAATGACCAAAAACAATGTTTAATTCCCAAGGGAATTCGAAATTGATAAAAACAGCTCAAAATGACCAAAAACAATGCTTAATTCTCAAGGGAATTCGAATTTGACAAAAACAATTCAAAATGACCAAAAACAATGCTCAATTCTCAAGGGAATTCGAATTTAAGAAAAACAGCTCAAAATGACCAAATACAATGCTTAATTCCCAAGGGAATTCGAATTTGACAAAAACAGCTCAAAATGACCAAAAACAATGCTTAATTCCCAAGGGAATTCGAATTTGACAAAAACAGCTCAAAATAACCAAAAACAATGCTTAATTCCAAAGGGAATTCGGAATTAACAAAAACAGCTCAAAATGACCAAAAACAATGCTTAATTCCCAAGGAAATTCGAATTTGATAAAAACAGCTCAAAATGACCAAAAACAATGCTTAATTCTCAAGGGAATTCGAATTTGACAAAAACAATTCAAAATGACCAAATACATTGCTTAATTCCCAAGGGAATTCGAATTTGATAAAAACAGCTCAAAATGACCAAAAACAATGCTTAAATCCCAAGGGAATTCGAATTTGACAAAAACAGCTCAAAATGACCAAAAACAATGCTTAATTCCAAAGGGAATTCGGAATTAACAAAAACAGCTCAAAAAGACCAAAAACAATGCTTAATTCCCAAGTAAATTCGAATTTGATAAAAACAGCTCAAAATGACCAAAAACAATGCTGAATTCCCAAGGGAAATTGAATTTGACAAAAACAGCTCAAAATGACCAAAAACAATGCTCAATTCTCAAGGGAATTCGAATTTAAGAAAAACAGCTCACAATGACCAAAAACAATGCTTAATTCCAAAGGGAATTCGGAATTAACAAAAACAGCTCAAAATGACCAAAAACAATGCTTAATTCCCAAGGGAATTCGAATTTGATAAAAACAGCTCATAATGACCAAAAACAATGCTCAATTCCCAAGGGAATTCGAATTTAACAAAAACAGCCCAAAAGGACCAAAAACAATGCTTAATTCCAAAGGGAATTCGAATTTGACAAAAACAGCTCAAAATAACCAAATACAATGCTTAATTCACAAGGGAATTCGAATTTGATAAAAACAGCTCAAAATGACAAAAAAAATTGCTTAATTCCCAAGGGAAATCGAATTTGACAAAAACAACTCAAAATGACCAAATACAATGCTTAATTCCCAAGGGAATTCGGAATTAACAAAAACAGCTCAAAATGACCAAAAACAATGCTTAATTCCCAAGGGAATTCGAATTTGATAAAAACAGCTCAAAATAACCAAAAACAATGCTTAATTCCCAAGGAAATTCGAATTTGATAAAAACAGCTCAAAATGACCAAAAACAATGCTTAATTCTCAAGGGAATTCGAATTTGACAAAAACAATTCAAAATGACCAAATACATTGCTTAATTCCCAAGGGAATTCGAATTTGATAAAAACAGCTCAAAATGACCAAAAAAATGCTTAATTCCCAAGGGAAATCGAATTTGACAAAAACAACTCAAAATGACCAAATACAATGCTTAATTCCCAAGGGAATTCGGAATTAACAAAAACAGCTCGAAATGACCAAAAACAATGCTTAATTCCCAAGGGAATTCGAATTTGATAAAAACAGCTCAAGATAACCAAAAACAATGCTTAATTCCCAAGGGAAATTGAATTTGACAAAAACAGCTCAAAATGACCAAAAACAATGCTCAATTCTCAAGGGAATTCGAATTTAAGAAAAACAGCTCAAAATGACCAAAAACATTGCTTAATTCCCAAGGGAAGTCGAATTTGACAAAAACAACTCAAAGTGACCAAATACATTGCTTAATTCCCAAGGGAATTCGGAATTAACAAAAACAGCTCAAAATGATAAAAACAATGCTTAATTCCCAAGGGAATTCGAATTTGACAAAAACAGCTCAAAATGACCAAAAACAATGCTTAATTCTCAAGGGAATTCGAATTTGACAAAAACAGCTCAAAATAACCAAAAACAATGCTTAATTCCAAAGGGAATTCGGAATTAACAAAAACAGCTCAAAATGACCAAAAACAATGCTTAATTCCCAAGGGAATTCGAATTTGATAAAAACAGCTCAAAATGACCAAAAACAATGCTTAATTCTCAAGGGAATTCGAATTTGACAAAAACAATTCAAAATGACCAAATACATTGCTTAATTCCTAAGGGAATTCGAATTTGATAAAAACAGCTCAAAATGACCAAAAACAATGCTTAAATCCCAAGGGAATTCGAATTTGACAAAAACAGCTCAAAATGACCAAAATTAATGCTTAATTCCAAAGGGAATTCGGAATTAACAATAACCAGCTCAAAAAGACCAAAAACAATGCTTAATTCCCAAGGAAATTCGAATTTGATAAAAACAGCTCAAAATGACCAAAAACAATGCTGAATTCCCAAGGGAATTCGATTTTGACAAAAACAGCTGATAATGACCAAAAACAATGCTCAATTCCCAAGGGAATTCGAATTTAACAAAAACAGCTCAAAATGACCAAAAACAATGCTTAATTCCCAAGGGAATTCGAATTTGATAAAAACAGCTCAAAATGACCAAATACAATGGTTAATTCACAAGGGAATTCGAATTTGATAAAAACAGCTCAAAATGACAAAAAATATTGCTTAATTCCCAAGGGAAATCGAATTTGACAAAAACAACTCAAAATGACCAAATACAATGCTTAATTCCCAAGGGAATTCGAATTTGATAAAAACAGCTCAAATTGACCAAAAACAATGCTTAATTCCAAAGGGAATTCGGAATTAACAAAAACAGCTCAAAATGACCAAAAACAATGTTTAATTCCCAAGGGAATTCGAAATTGATAAAAACAGCTCAAAATGACCAAAAACAATGCTTAATTCTCAAGGGAATTCGAATTTGACAAAAACAATTCAAAATGACCAAAAACAATGCTCAATTCTCAAGGGAATTCGAATTTAAGAAAAACAGCTCAAAATGACCAAATACAATGCTTAATTCCCAAGGGAATTCGAATTTGACAAAAACAGCTCAAAATGACCAAAAACAATGCTTAATTCCCAAGGGAATTCGGAATTTGACAAAAACAGCTCAAAATAACCAAAAACAATGCTTAATTCCAAAGGGAATTCGGAATTAACAAAAACAGCTCCAAATGACCAAAAACAATGCTTAATTCCCAAGGAAATTCGAATTTGATAAAAACAGCTCAAAATGACCAAAAACAATGCTTAATTCTCAAGGGAATTCGAATTTGACAAAAACAATTCAAAATGACCAAATACATTGCTTAATTCCCAAGGGAATTCGAATTTGATAAAAACAGCTCAAAATGACCAAAAACAATGCTTAAATCCCAAGGGAATTCGAATTTGACAAAAACAGCTCAAAATGACCAAAAACAATGCTTAATTCCAAAGGGAATTCGGAATTAACAAAAACAGCTCAAAAAGACCAAAAACAATGCTTAATTCCCAAGTAAATTCGAATTTGATAAAAACAGCTCAAAATGACCAAAAACAATGCTGAATTCCCAAGGGAAATTGAATTTGACAAAAACAGCTCAAAATGACCAAAAACAATGCTCAATTCTCAAGGGAATTCGAATTTAAGAAATACAGCTCACAATGACCAAAAACAATGCTTAATTCCAAAGGGAATTCGGAATTAACAAAAACAGCTCAAAATGACCAAAAACAATGCTTAATTCCCAAGGGAATTCGAATTTGATAAAAACAGCTCATAATGACCAAAAACAATGCTCAATTCCCAAGGGAATTCGAATTTAACAAAAACAGCCCAAAAGGACCAAAAACAATGCTTAATTCCAAAGGGAATTCGAATTTGACAAAAACAGCTCAAAATAACCAAATACAATGCTTAATTCACAAGGGAATTCGAATTTGATAAAAACAGCTCAAAATGACAAAAAAAATTGCTTAATTCCCAAGGGAAATCGAATTTGACAAAAACAACTCAAAATGACCAAATACAATGCTTAATTCCCAAGGGAATTCGGAATTAACAAAAACAGCTCAAAATGACCAAAAACAATGCTTAATTCCCAAGGGAATTCGAATTTGATAAAAACAGCTCAAAATAACCAAAAACAATGCTTAATTCCCAAGGAAATTCGAATTTGATAAAAACAGCTCAAAATGACCAAAAACAATGCTTAATTCTCAAGGGAATTCGAATTTGACAAAAACAATTCAAAATGACCAAATACATTGCTTAATTCCCAAGGGAATTCGAATTTGATAAAAACAGCTCAAAATGACCAAAAAAATGCTTAATTCCCAAGGGAAATCGAATTTGACAAAAACAACTCAAAATGACCAAATACAATGCTTAATTCCCAAGGGAATTCGGAATTAACAAAAACAGCTCGAAATGACCAAAAACAATGCTTAATTCCCAAGGGAATTCGAATTTGATAAAAACAGCTCAAGATAACCAAAAACAATGCTTAATTCCCAAGGGAAATTGAATTTGACAAAAACAGCTCAAAATGACCAAAAACAATGCTCAATTCTCAAGGGAATTCGAATTTAAGAAAAATAGCTCAAAATGACCAAAAACATTGCTTAATTCCCAAGGGAAGTCGAATTTGACAAAAACAACTCAAAGTGACCAAATACATTGCTTAATTCCCAAGGGAATTCGGAATTAACAAAAACAGCTCAAAATGATAAAAACAATGCTTAATTCCCAAGGGAATTCGAATTTGACAAAAACAGCTCAAAATGACCAAAAACAATGCTTAATTCTCAAGGGAATTCGAATTTGACAAAAACAGCTCAAAATAACCAAAAACAATGCTTAATTCCAAAGGGAATTCGGAATTAACAAAAACAGCTCAAAATGACCAAAAACAATGCTTAATTCCCAAGGGAATTCGAATTTGATAAAAACAGCTCAAAATGACCAAAAACAATGCTTAATTCTCAAGGGAATTCGAATTTGACAAAAACAATTCAAAATGACCAAATACATTGCTTAATTCCTAAGGGAATTCGAATTTGATAAAAACAGCTCAAAATGACCAAAAACAATGCTTAAATCCCAAGGGAATTCGAATTTGACAAAAACAGCTCAAAATGACCAAAAACAATGCTTAATTCCAAAGGGAATTCGGAATTAACAATAACCAGCTCAAAAAGACCAAAAACAATGCTTAATTCCCAAGGAAATTCGAATTTGATAAAAACAGCTCAAAATGACCAAAAACAATGCTGAATTCCCAAGGGAATTCGATTTTGACAAAAACAGCTGATAATGACCAAAAACAATGCTCAATTCCCAAGGGAATTCGAATTTAACAAAAACAGCTCAAAATGACCAAAAACAATGCTTAATTCCCAAGGGAATTCGAATTTGATAAAAACAGCTCAAAATGACCAAATACAATGGTTAATTCACAAGGGAATTCGAATTTGATAAAAACAGCTCAAAATGACAAAAAATATTGCTTAATTCCCAAGGGAAATCGAATTTGACAAAAACAACTCAAAATGACCAAATACAATGCTTAATTCCCAAGGGAATTCGAATTTGATAAAAACAGCTCAAATTGACCAAAAACAATGCTTAATTCCAAAGGGAATTCGGAATTAACAAAAACAGCTCAAAATGACCAAAAACAATGTTTAATTCCCAAGGGAATTCGAAATTGATAAAAACAGCTCAAAATGACCAAAAACAATGCTTAATTCTCAAGGGAATTCGAATTTGACAAAAACAATTCAAAATGACCAAAAACAATGCTCAATTCTCAAGGGAATTCGAATTTAAGAAAAACAGCTCAAAATGACCAAATACAATGCTTAATTCCCAAGGGAATTCGAATTTGACAAAAACAGCTCAAAATGACCAAAAACAATGCTTAATTCCCAAGGGAATTCGAATTTGACAAAAACAGCTCAAAATAACCAAAAACAATGCTTAATTCCAAAGGGAATTCGGAATTAACAAAAACAGCTCAAAATGACCAAAAACAATGCTTAATTCCCAAGGAAATTCGAATTTGATAAAAACAGCTCAAAATGACCAAAAACAATGCTTAATTCTCAAGGGAATTCGAATTTGACAAAAACAATTCAAAATGACCAAATACATTGCTTAATTCCCAAGGGAATTCGAATTTGATAAAAACAGCTCAAAATGACCAAAAACAATGCTTAAATCCCAAGGGAATTCGAATTTGACAAAAACAGCTCAAAATGACCAAAAACAATGCTTAATTCCAAAGGGAATTCGGAATTAACAAAAACAGCTCAAAAAGACCAAAAACAATGCTTAATTCCCAAGTAAATTCGAATTTGATAAAAACAGCTCAAAATGACCAAAAACAATGCTGAATTCCCAAGGGAAATTGAATTTGACAAAAACAGCTCAAAATGACCAAAAACAATGCTCAATTCTCAAGGGAATTCGAATTTAAGAAAAACAGCTCACAATGACCAAAAACAATGCTTAATTCCAAAGGGAATTCGGAATTAACAAAAACAGCTCAAAATGACCAAAAACAATGCTTAATTCCCAAGGGAATTCGAATTTGATAAAAACAGCTCATAATGACCAAAAACAATGCTCAATTCCCAAGGGAATTCGAATTTAACAAAAACAGCCCAAAAGGACCAAAAACAATGCTTAATTCCAAAGGGAATTCGAATTTGACAAAAACAGCTCAAAATAACCAAATACAATGCTTAATTCACAAGGGAATTCGAATTTGATAAAAACAGCTCAAAATGACAAAAAAAATTGCTTAATTCCCAAGGGAAATCGAATTTGACAAAAACAACTCAAAATGACCAAATACAATGCTTAATTCCCAAGGGAATTCGGAATTAACAAAAACAGCTCAAAATGACCAAAAACAATGCTTAATTCCCAAGGGAATTCGAATTTGATAAAAACAGCTCAAAATAACCAAAAACAATGCTTAATTCCCAAGGAAATTCGAATTTGATAAAAACAGCTCAAAATGACCAAAAACAATGCTTAATTCTCAAGGGAATTCGAATTTGACAAAAACAATTCAAAATGACCAAATACATTGCTTAATTCCCAAGGGAATTCGAATTTGATAAAAACAGCTCAAAATGACCAAAAAAATGCTTAATTCCCAAGGGAAATCGAATTTGACAAAAACAACTCAAAATGACCAAATACAATGCTTAATTCCCAAGGGAATTCGGAATTAACAAAAACAGCTCGAAATGACCAAAAACAATGCTTAATTCCCAAGGGAATTCGAATTTGATAAAAACAGCTCAAGATAACCAAAAACAATGCTTAATTCCCAAGGGAAATTGAATTTGACAAAAACAGCTCAAAATGACCAAAAACAATGCTCAATTCTCAAGGGAATTCGAATTTAAGAAAAATAGCTCAAAATGACCAAAAACATTGCTTAATTCCCAAGGGAAGTCGAATTTGACAAAAACAACTCAAAGTGACCAAATACATTGCTTAATTCCCAAGGGAATTCGGAATTAACAAAAACAGCTCAAAATGATAAAAACAATGCTTAATTCCCAAGGGAATTCGAATTTGACAAAAACAGCTCAAAATGACCAAAAATAATGCTTAATTCTCAAGGGAATTCGAATTTGACAAAAACAGCTCAAAATAACCAAAAACAATGCTTAATTCCAAAGGGAATTCGGAATTAACAAAAACAGCTCAAAATGACCAAAAACAATGCTTAATTCCCAAGGGAATTCGAATTTGATAAAAACAGCTCAAAATGACCAAAAACAATGCTTAATTCTCAAGGGAATTCGAATTTGACAAAAACAATTCAAAATGACCAAATACATTGCTTAATTCCTAAGGGAATTCGAATTTGATAAAAACAGCTCAAAATGACCAAAAACAATGCTTAAATCCCAAGGGAATTCGAATTTGACAAAAACAGCTCAAAATGACCAAAAACAATGCTTAATTCCAAAGGGAATTCGGAATTAACAATAACCAGCTCAAAAAGACCAAAAACAATGCTTAATTCCCAAGGAAATTCGAATTTGATAAAAACAGCTCAAAATGACCAAAAACAATGCTGAATTCCCAAGGGAATTCGATTTTGACAAAAACAGCTGATAATGACCAAAAACAATGCTCAATTCCCAAGGGAATTCGAATTTAACAAAAACAGCTCAAAATGACCAAAAACAATGCTTAATTCCCAAGGGAATTCGAATTTGATAAAAACAGCTCAAAATGACCAAATACAATGGTTAATTCACAAGGGAATTCGAATTTGATAAAAACAGCTCAAAATGACAAAAAACATTGCTTAATTCCCAAGGGAAATCGAATTTGACAAAAACAACTCAAAATGACCAAATACAATGCTTAATTCCCAAGGGAATTCGAATTTGATAAAAACAGCTCAAAATGACCAAAAACAATGCTTAATTCCAAAGGGAATTCGGAATTAACAAAAACAGCTCAAAATGACCAAAAACAATGTTTAATTCCCAAGGGAATTCGAAATTGATAAAAACAGCTCAAAATGACCAAAAACAATGCTTAATTCTCAAGGGAATTCGAATTTGACAAAAACAATTCAAAATGACCAAAAACAATGCTCAATTCTCAAGGGAATTCGAATTTAAGAAAAACAGCTCAAAATGACCAAATACAATGCTTAATTCCCAAGGGAATTCGAATTTGACAAAAACAGCTCAAAATGACCAAAAACAATGCTTAATTCCAAAGGGAATTCGGAACCAAAAACAATGCTTAATTCCAAAGGGAATTCGGAATTAACAAAAACAGCTCAAAATGACCAAAAACAATGCTTAATTCCCAAGGAAATTCGAATTTGATAAAAACAGCTCAAAATGACCAAAAACAATGCTTAATTCTCAAGGGAATTCGAATTTGACAAAAACAATTCAAAATGACCAAATACATTGCTTAATTCCCAAGGGAATTCGAATTTGATAAAAATAGCTCAAAATGACCAAAAACAATGCTTAAATCCCAAGGGAATTCGAATTTGACAAAAACAGCTCAAAATGACCAAAAACAATGCTTAATTCCAAAGGGAATTCGGAATTAACAAAAACAGCTCAAAAAGACCAAAAACAATGCTTAATTCCCAAGTAAATTCGAATTTGATAAAAACAGCTCAAAATGACCAAAAACAATGCTGAATTCCCAAGGGAAATTGAATTTGACAAAAACAGCTCAAAATGACCAAAAACAATGCTCAATTCTCAAGGGAATTCGAATTTAAGAAAAACAGCTCACAATGACCAAAAACAATGCTTAATTCCAAAGGGAATTCGGAATTAACAAAAACAGCTCAAAATGACCAAAAACAATGCTTAATTCCCAAGGGAATTCGAATTTGATAAAAACAGCTCATAATGACCAAAAACAATGCTCAATTCCCAAGGGAATTCGAATTTAACAAAAACAGCTCAAAAGGACCAAAAACAATGCTTAATTCCAAAGGGAATTCGAATTTGACAAAAACAGCTCAAAATAACCAAATACAATGCTTAATTCACAAGGGAATTCGAATTTGATAAAAACAGCTCAAAATGACAAAAAAAATTGCTTAATTCCCAAGGGAAATCGAATTTGACAAAAACAACTCAAAATGACCAAATACAATGCTTAATTCCCAAGGGAATTCGGAATTAACAAAAACAGCTCAAAATGACCAAAAACAATGCTTAATTCCCAAGGGAATTCGAATCTGATAAAAACAGCTCAAAATAACCAAAAACAATGCTTAATTCCCAAGGAAATTCGAGTTTGATAAAAACAGCTCAAAATGACCAAAAACAATGCTTAATTCTCAAGGGAATTCGAATTTGACAAAAACAATTCAAAATGACCAAATACATTGCTTAATTCCCAAGGGAATTCGAATTTGATAAAAACAGCTCAAAATGACCAAAAAAATGCTTAATTCCCAAGGGAAATCGAATTTGACAAAAACAACTCAAAATGACCAAATACAATGCTTAATTCCCAAGGGAATTCGGAATTAACAAAAACAGCTCGAAATGACCAAAAACAATGCTTAATTCCCAAGGGAATTCGAATTTGATAAAAACAGCTCAAGATAACCAAAAACAATGCTTAATTCCCAAGGGAAATTGAATTTGACAAAAACAGCTCAAAATGACCAAAAACAATGCTCAATTCTCAAGGGAATTCGAATTTAAGAAAAACAGCTCAAAATGACCAAAAACATTGCTTAATTCCCAAGGGAAGTCGAATTTGACAAAAACAACTCAAAGTGACCAAATACAATGCTTAATTCCCAAGGGAATTCGGAATTAACAAAAACAGCTCAAAATGATAAAAACAATGCTTAATTCCCAAGGGAATTCGAATTTGACAAAAACAGCTCAAAATGACCAAAAACAATGCTTAATTCTCAAGGGAATTCGAATTTGACAAAAACAGCTCAAAATAACCAAAAACAATGCTTAATTCCAAAGGGAATTCGGAATTAACAAAAACAGCTCAAAATGACCAAAAACAATGCTTAATTCCCAAGGGAATTCGAATTTGATAAAAACAGCTCAAAATGACAAAAAACAATGCTTAATTCTCAAGGGAATTCGAATTTGACAAAAACAATTCAAAATGACCAAATACATTGCTTAATTCCCAAGGGAATTCGGAATTAACACAAACAGCTCAAAATGACCAAAAACAATGCTTAAATCCCAAGGGAATTCGAATTTGACAAAAACAGCTCAAAATGACCAAAAACAATGCTTAATTCCAAAGGGAATTCGGAATTAACAGAAACAGCTCAAAGTGACCAAATACAATGCTTAAATCCCAAGGGAATTCGAATTTGAAAAAACAGCTCAAAATGACCAAAAACAATGCTTAATTCCCAAGGGAATTTGAATTTGACAAAAACAGCTCAAAATGACCAAAAACAATGTTTAATTCCCAAGGGAATTCGAATTTGACAAAAACAGCTCAAAATGACCATAAACAATGCTTAATTCCAAAGGGAATTCGGAATTAACAAAAACAGCTCAAAATGACCAAAAACAATGCTTAATTCCCAAGGGAAATCGAATTTAACAAAAACAGCTCAAAATGACCATAAACAATGCTTAATTCCCAAGGGAATTCGAATTTGATAAAAACAGTTCAAAGTGACCAAAAACAATGCTTAATTCCAAAGGGAATTCGGAATTAACAAAAACAGCTCAAAATAACCAAAAACAATGCTTAATTCCAAAGGGAATTTGGAATTAACAAAAACAGCTCAAAATGACCAAAAACAATGCTTAATTCCCAAGGGAATTCGAATTTGATAAAAACAGCTCAAAATGACCAAAAACAATGCTTAATTCTCAAGGGAATTCGAATTTGACAAAAACAATTCAATATGACCAAATACATTGCTTAATTCCCAAGGGAATTCGAATTTGATAAAAACAGCTCAAAATGACCAAATACAATGCTTAATTCCCAAAGAAATTCGAATTCAACAAAAACAGCTCAAAATTACCAAAAACAATGCTCAATTCCTAAGGGAATTCGAATTTAACAAAAACAGCTCAAAATGTCCAAATACAATGCTGAATTCCCAAGGGAAATCAAATTTAACAAAAACAGCTCAAAATGACCAGAAACAATGCCTAATTCCCAAGGGAATTCGAATTTGACAAAAACAGCTCAAAATGACCAAAAACAATGTTTAATTCCAAAGGGAATTTGGAATTAACAGAAACAGCTCAAAGTGACCAAATACAATGCTTAAATCCCAAGGGAATTCGAATTTGAAAAAACAGCTCAAAATGACCAAAAACAATGCTTAATTCCCAAGGGAATTCGGAATTAACAAAAACAGCTCAAAATAACCAAAAACAATGCTTAATTCCAAAGGGAATTTGGAATTAACAAAAACAGCTCAAAATGACCAAAAACAATGCTTAATTCCCAAGGGAATTCGAATTTGATAAAAACAGCTCAAAATGACAAAAAACAATGCTTAATTCTCAAGGGAATTCGAATTTGACAAAAACAATTCAATATGACCAAATACATTGCTTAATTCCCAAGGGAATTCGAATTTGATAAAAACAGCTCAAAATGACCAAATACAATGCTTAATTCCCAAAGAAATTCGAATTCAACAAAAACAGCTCAAAATTACCAAAAACAATGCTCAATTCCTAAGGGAATTCGAATTTAACAAAAACAGCTCAAAATGTCCAAATACAATGCTGAATTCCCAAGGGAAATCAAATTTAACAAAAACAGCTCAAAATGACCAGAAACAATGCCTAATTCCCAAGGGAATTCGGATTTGACAAAAACAGCTCAAAATGACCAAAAACAATGTTTAATTCCAAAGGGAATTTGGAATTAACAAAAACAGCTCAAAATGACCAAAAACAATGCTTAATTCCCAAGGGAATTCGAATTTGATAAAAACAGCTCAAAATGACCAAAAACAATGCTTAATTCTCAAGGGAATTCGAATTTGACAAAAACAATTCAATATGACCAAATACATTGCTTAATTCCCAAGGGAATTCGAATTTGATAAAAAAAGCTCAAAATGACCAAATACAATGCTTAATTCCCAAAGAAATTCGAATTCAACAAAAACAGCTCAAAATTACCAAAAACAATGCTCAATTCCTAAGGGAATTCGAATTTAACAAAAACAGCTCAAAATGTCCAAATACAATGCTGAATTCCCAAGGGAAATCAAATTTAACAAAAACAGCTCAAAATGACCAGAAACAATGCCTAATTCCCAAGGGAATTCGAATTTGACAAAAACAGCTCAAAATGACCAAAAACAATGTTTAATTCCAAAGGGAATTTGGAATTAACAGAAACAGCTCAAAGTGACCAAATACAATGCTTAAATCCCAATGGAATTTGAATTTGACAAAAACAGCTCAAAATGACCAAAAACAATGTTTAATTCCCAAGGGAATTCGAATTTGACAAAAACAGCTCAAAATGACCATAAACAATGCTTAATTCCAAAGGGAATTCGAATTTGACAAAAACAGCTCAAAATGACCAAAAACAATGCTTAATCTCCAAGGGAATTCGTAATTAACAAAAACAGCTCAAAATGATAAAAACAATGCTTAATTCCCAAGGGAATTCGAATTTGACAAAAACAGCTCAAAATGACCAAAAACAATGTTTAATTCCAAAGGGAATTCGGAATTAACAGAAACAGCTCAAAGTGACCAAATACAATGCTTAAATCCCAAGGGAATTCGAATTTGAAAAAACAGCTCAAAATGACCAAAAACAATGCTTAATTCCCAAGGGAATTTGAATTTGACAAAAACAGCTCAAAATGACCAAAAACAATGTTTAATTCCCAAGGGAATTCGAATTTGACAAAAACAGCTCAAAATGACCATAAACAATGCTTAATTCCAAAGAGAATTCGAATTTGACAAAAACAGCTCAAAATGACCAAAAACAATGCTCAATTCCCAAGGGAATTCGAATTTAACAAAAACAGCTCAAAATGACCAAAAACAATGCTTAATTCCCAAGGGAATTCGAATTTGATAAAAACAGCTCAAAATGACCAAAAACAATGCTTAATTCTCAAGGGAATTCGAATTTGACAAAAACAATTCAATATGACCAAATACATTGCTTAATTCCCAAGGGAATTCGAATTTGATAAAAACAGCTCAAAATGACCAAAAACAATGCTGACTTCCCAAGGGAATTCGAATTTGACAAAAACAGCTCAAAATGACGAAAAACATTGCTTAATTCCCAAGGGAAGTCGAATTTGACAAAAACAACTCAAAGTGACCAAATACAATGCTTAATTCCCAAGGGAATTCGGAATTAACAAAAACAGCTCAAAATGATAAAAACAATGCTTATTTCCCAAGGGAATTCGAATTTGATAAAAACAGTTCAAAGTGACCAAAAACAATGCTTAATTCTCAAGGGAATTCGAATTTGACAAAAACAGCTCAAAATAACCAAAAACAATGCTTAATTCCAAAGGGAATTCGGAATTAACAAAAACAGCTCAAAATGACCAAAAACAATGCTTAATTCCCAAGGGAATTCGAATTTGATAAAAACAGCTCAAAATGACCAAAAACAATGCTTAATTCTCAAGGGAATTCGAATTTGACAAAAACAATTCAATATGACCAAATACATTGCTTAATTCCCAAGGGAATTCGAATTTGATAAAAACAGCTCAAAATGACCAAAAACAATGCTTAAATCCCAAGGGAATTCGAATTTGACAAAAACAGCTCAAAATGATCAAAAACAATGCTTAATTCCAAAGGGAATTCGGAATTAACAAAAACAGGTCAAAAAGACCAAAAACAATGCTTAATTCCCAAGGAAATTCGAATTTGATAAAAACAGCTCAAAATGACCAAAAACAATGCTGAATTCCCAAGGGAATTCGAATTTGACAAAAACAGCTCATAATGACCAAAAACAATGCTCAATTCCCAAGGGAATTCGAATTTAACAAAAACAGCTCAAAGTGACCAAAAACAATGCTTAATTCCCAATTGAATTCGAATTTGACAAAAACAGCTCAAAATGACCAAATACAATGCTTAATTCACAAGGGAATTCGAAATTGATAAAAACAGCTCAAAATGACGAAAAACATTGCTTAATTCCCAAGGGAAGTCGAATTTGACAAAAACAACTCAAAGTGACCAAATACAATGCTTAATTCCCAAGGGAATTCGGAATTAACAAAAACAGCTCAAAATGATAAAAACAATGCTTAATTCCCAAGGGAATTCGAATTTGACAAAAACAGCTCAAAATGACCAAAAACAATGCTTAATTCTCAAGGGAATTCGAATTTGACAAAAACAGCTCAAAATAACCAAAAACAATGCTTAATTCCAAAGGGAATTCGGAATTAACAAAAACAGCTCTAAATGACCAAAAACAATGCTTAATTCCCAAGGGAATTCGAATTTGATAAAAACAGCTCAAAATGACCAAAAACAATGCTTAATTCCAAAGGGAATTCGGAATTAACAAAAACCAGCTCAAAAAGACCAAAAACAATGCTTAATTCCCAAGGAAATTCGAATTTGATAAAAACAGCTCAAAATTACCAAAAACAATGCTGAATTCCCAAGGGAATTCGATTTTGACAAAAACAGCTGATAATGACCAAAAACAATGCTCAATTCCCAAGGGAATTCGAATTTAACAAAAACAGCTCAAAATGACCAAAAACAATGCTTAATTCCCAAGGGAATTCGAATTTGATAAAAACAGCTCAAAATGACCAAAAACAATGCTTAAATCCCAAGGGAATTCGAATTTGACAAAAACAGCTCAAAATGACCAAAAACAATGCTTAATTCCAAAGGGAATTCGGAATTAACAAAAACAGGTCAAAAAGACCAAAAACAATGCTTAATTCCCAAGGAAATTCGAATTTGATAAAAACAGCTCAAAATGACCAAAAACAATGCTGAATTCCCAAGGGAATTCGAATTTGACAAAAACAGCTCATAATGACCAAAAACAATGCTCAATTCCCAAGGGAATTCGAATTTAACAAAAACAGCTCAAAGTGACCAAAAACAATGCTTAATTCCCAATTGAATTCGAATTTGACAAAAACAGCTCAAAATGACCAAATACAATGCTTAATTCACAAGGGAATTCGAAATTGATAAAAACAGCTCAAAATGACGAAAAACATTGCTTAATTCCCAAGGGAAGTCGAATTTGACAAAAACAACTCAAAGTGACCAAATACAATGCTTAATTCCCAAGGGAATTCGGAATTAACAAAAACAGCTCAAAATGACGAAAAACATTGCTTAATTCCCAAGGGAATTCGAATTTAACAAAAACAGCTCAAAATGACCAAAAACAATGCTTAATTCCCAAGGGAATTCGAATTTGATAAAAACAGCTCAAAATGACCAAAAACAATGCTTAAATCCCAAGGGAATTCGAATTTGACAAAAACAGCTCAAAATGACCAAAAACAATGCTTAATTCCAAAGGGAATTCGGAATTAACAAAAACAGGTCAAAAAGACCAAAAACAATGCTTAATTCCCAAGGAAATTCGAATTTGATAAAAACAGCTCAAAATGACCAAAAACAATGCTGAATTCCCAAGGGAATTCGAATTTGACAAAAACAGCTCATAATGACCAAAAACAATGCTCAATTCCCAAGGGAATTCGAATTTAACAAAAACAGCTCAAAAAGACCAAAAACAATGCTTAATTCCCAAGGAAATTCGAATTTGACAAAAACAGCTCAAAATGACCAAATACAATGCTTAATTCACAAGGGAATTCGAAATTGATAAAAACAGCTCAAAATGACGAAAAACATTGCTTAATTCCCAAGGGAAGTCGAATTTGACAAAAACAACTCAAAGTGACCAAATACAATGCTTAATTCCCAAGGGAATTCGGAATTAACAAAAACAGCTCAAAATGATAAAAACAATGCTTAATTCCCAAGGGAATTCGAATTTGACAAAAACAGCTCAAAATGACCAAAAACAATGCTTAATTCTCAAGGGAATTCGAATTTGACAAAAACAGCTCAAAATAACCAAAAACAATGCTTAATTCCAAAGGGAATTCGGAATTAACAAAAACAGCTCAAAATGACCAAAAACAATGCTTAATTCCCAAGGGAATTCGAATTTGATAAAAACAGCTCAAAATGACCAAAAACAATGCTTAATTCTCAAGGGAATTCGAATTTGACAAAAACAATTCAAAATGACCAAATACATTGCTTAATTCCTAAGGGAATTCGAATTTGATAAAAACAGCTCAAAATGACCAAAAACAATGCTTAAATCCCAAGGGAATTCGAATTTGACAAAAACAGCTCAAAATGACCAAAAACAATGCTTAATTCCAAAGGGAATTCGGAATTAACAGAAACAGCTCAAAGTGACCAAATACAATGATTAAATCCCAAGGGAATTCGAATTTGAAAAAACAGCTCAAAATGACCAAAAACAATGCTTAATTCCCAAGGGAATTTGAATTTGACAAAAACAGCTCAAAATGACCAAAAACAATGTTTAATTCCCAAGGGAATTCGAATTTGACAAAAACAGCTCAAAATGACCATAAACAATGCTTAATTCCAAAGGGAATTCGAATTTGACAAAAACAGCTCAAAATGACCAAAAACAATGCTTAATTCCAAAGGGAATTCGGAATTAACAAAAACAGCTCAAAATGACCAAAAACAATGCTTAATTCCCAAGGGAAATCGAATTTAACAAAAACAGCTCAAAATGACCATAAACAATGCTTAATTCCCAAGGGAATTCGAATTTGATAAAAACAGTTCAAAGTGACCAAAAACAATGCTTAATTCCAAAGGGAATTCGGAATTAACAAAAACAGCTCAAAATAACCAAAAACAATGCTTAATTCCAAAGGGAATTTGGAATTAACAAAAACAGCTCAAAATTACCAAAAACAATGCTTAATTCCCAAGGGAATTCGAATTTGATAAAAACAGCTCAAAATGACCAAAAACAATGCTTAATTCTCAAGGGAATTCGAATTTGACAAAAACAATTCAATATGACCAAATACATTGCTTAATTCCCAAGGGAATTCGAATTTGATAAAAACAGCTCAAAATGACCAAAAACAATGCTTAAATCCCAAGGGAATTCGAATTTGACAAAAACAGCTCAAAATGACCAAAAACAATGCTTAATTCCAAAGGGAACTCGGAATTAACAAAAACAGGTCAAAAAGACCAAAAACAATGCTTAATTCCCAAGGAAATTCGAATTTGATAAAAACAGCTCAAAATGACCAAAAACAATGCTGAATTCCCAAGGGAATTCGAATTTGACAAAAACAGCTCATAATGACCAAAAACAATGCTCAATTCCCAAGGGAATTCGAATTTAACAAAAACAGCTCAAAGTGACCAAAAACAATGCTTAATTCACAAGGGAATTCGAAATTGATAAAAACAGCTCAAAATGACGAAAAACGTTGCTTAATTCCCAAGGGAAGTCGAATTTGACAAAAACAACTCATAATGACCAAAAACAATGCTCAATTCCCAAGGGAATTCGAATTTAACAAAAACAGCTCAAAGTGACCAAAAACAATGCTTAATTCCCAATTGAATTCGAATTTGACAAAAACAGCTCAAAATGACCAAATACAATGCTTAATTCACAAGGGAATTCGAAATTGATAAAAACAGCTCAAAATGACGAAAAACATTGCTTAATTCCCAAGGGAAGTCGAATTTGACAAAAACAACTCAAAGTGACCAAATACAATGCTTAATTCCCAAGGGAATTCGGAATTAACAAAAACAGCTCAAAATGACGAAAAACATTGCTTAATTCCCAAGGGAATTCGAATTTAACAAAAACAGCTCAAAATGACCAAAAACAATGCTTAATTCCCAAGGGAATTCGAATTTGATAAAAACAGCTCAAAATGACCAAAAACAATGCTTAAATCCCAAGGGAATTCGAATTTGACAAAAACAGCTCAAAATGACCAAAAACAATGCTTAATTCCAAAGGGAATTCGGAATTAACAAAAACAGGTCAAAAAGACCAAAAACAATGCTTAATTCCCAAGGAAATTCGAATTTGATAAAAACAGCTCAAAATGACCAAAAACAATGCTGAATTCCCAAGGGAATTCGAATTTGACAAAAACAGCTCATAATGACCAAAAACAATGCTCAATTCCCAAGGGAATTCGAATTTAACAAAAACAGCTCAAAAAGACCAAAAACAATGCTTAATTCCCAATTGAATTCGAATTTGACAAAAACAGCTCAAAATGACCAAATACAATGCTTAATTCACAAGTGAATTCGAATTTGACAAAAACAGCTCAAAATGACGAAAAACATTGCTTAATTCCCAAGGGAAGTCGAATTTGACAAAAACAACTCAAAGTGACCAAATACAATGCTTAATTCCCAAGGGAATTCGGAATTAACAAAAACAGCTCAAAATGATAAAAACAATGCTTAATTCCCAAGGGAATTCGAATTTGACAAAAACAGCTCAAAATGACCAAAAACAATGCTTAATTCTCAAGGGAATTCGAATTTGACAAAAACAGCTCAAAATAACCAAAAACAATGCTTAATTCCAAAGGGAATTCGGAATTAACAAAAACAGCTCAAAATGACCAAAAACAATGCTTAATTCCCAAGGGAATTCGAATTTGATAAAAACAGCTCAAAATGACCAAAAACAATGCTTAATTCTCAAGGGAATTCGAATTTGACAAAAACAATTCAAAATGACCAAATACATTGCTTAATTCCTAAGGGAATTCGAATTTGATAAAAACAGCTCAAAATGACCAAAAACAATGCTTAAATCCCAAGGGAATTCGAATTTGACAAAAACAGCTCAAAATGACCAAAAACAATGCTTAATTCCAAAGGGAATTCGGAATTAACAGAAACAGCTCAAAGTGACCAAATACAATGATTAAATCCCAAGGGAATTCGAATTTGAAAAAACAGCTCAAAATGACCAAAAACAATGCTTAATTCCCAAGGGAATTTGAATTTGACAAAAACAGCTCAAAATGACCAAAAACAATGTTTAATTCCCAAGGGAATTCGAATTTGACAAAAACAGCTCAAAATGACCATAAACAATGCTTAATTCCAAAGGGAATTCGAATTTGACAAAAACAGCTCAAAATGACCAAAAACAATGCTTAATTCCAAAGGGAATTCGGAATTAACAAAAACAGCTCAAAATGACCAAAAACAATGCTTAATTCCCAAGGGAAATCGAATTTAACAAAAACAGCTCAAAATGACCATAAACAATGCTTAATTCCCAAGGGAATTCGAATTTGATAAAAACAGTTCAAAGTGACCAAAAACAATGCTTAATTCCAAAGGGAATTCGGAATTAACAAAAACAGCTCAAAATAACCAAAAACAATGCTTAATTCCAAAGGGAATTTGGAATTAACAAAAACAGCTCAAAATGACCAAAAACAATGCTTAATTCCCAAGGGAATTCGAATTTGATAAAAACAGCTCAAAATGACCAAAAACAATGCTTAATTCTCAAGGGAATTCGAATTTGACAAAAACAATTCAATATGACCAAATACATTGCTTAATTCCCAAGGGAATTCGAATTTGATAAAAACAGCTCAAAATGACCAAAAACAATGCTTAAATCCCAAGGGAATTCGAATTTGACAAAAACAGCTCAAAATGACCAAAAACAATGCTTAATTCCAAAGGGAACTCGGAATTAACAAAAACAGGTCAAAAAGACCAAAAACAATGCTTAATTCCCAAGGAAATTCGAATTTGATAAAAACAGCTCAAAATGACCAAAAACAATGCTGAATTCCCAAGGGAATTCGAATTTGACAAAAACAGCTCATAATGACCAAAAACAATGCTCAATTCCCAAGGGAATTCGAATTTAACAAAAACAGCTCAAAGTGACCAAAAACAATGCTTAATTCACAAGGGAATTCGAAATTGATAAAAACAGCTCAAAATGACGAAAAACGTTGCTTAATTCCCAAGGGAAGTCGAATTTGACAAAAACAACTCAAAGTGACCAAATACAATGCTTAATTCCCAAGGGAATTCGGAATTAACAAAAACAGCTCAAAATGATAAAAACAATGCTTAATTCCCAAGGGAATTCGAATTTGACAAAAACAGCTCAAAATGACCAAAAACAATGCTTAATTCTCAAGGGAATTCGAATTTGACAAAAACAGCTCAAAATAACCAAAAACAATGCTTAATTCCAAAGGGAATTCGGAATTAACAAAAACAGCTCAAAATGACCAAAAACAATGCTTAATTCCCAAGGGAATTCGAATTTGATAAAAACAGCTCAAAATGACCAAAAACAATGCTTAATTCTCAAGGGAATTCGAATTTGACAAAAACAATTCAAAATGACCAAACACATTGCTAAATTCCCAAGGGAATTCGAATTTGATAAAAACAGCTCAAAATGACCAAAAACAATGCTTAAATCCCAAGGGAATTCGAATTTGACAAAAACAGCTCAAAATGACCAAAACAAATGCTTAATTCCAAAGGGAATTCGGAATTAACAAAAACCAGCTCAAAAAGACCAAAAACAATGCTTAATTCCCAAGGAAATTCGAATTTGATAAAAACAGCTCAAAATGACCAAAAACAATGCTGAATTCCCAAGGGAATTCGATTTTGACAAAAACAGCTGATAATGACCAAAAACAATGCTCAATTCCCAAGGGAATTCGAATTTAACAAAAACAGCTCAAAATGACCAAAAACAATGCTTAATTCCCAAGGGAATTCGAATTTGATAAAAACAGCTCAAAATGACCAAAAACAATGCTTAAATCCCAAGGGAATTCGAATTTGACAAAAACAGCTCAAAATGACCAAAAACAATGCTTAATTCCAAAGGGAATTCGGAATTAACAAAAACAGGTCAAAAAGACCAAAAACAATGCTTAATTCCCAAGGAAATTCGAATTTGATAAAAACAGCTCAAAATGACCAAAAACAATGCTGAATTCCCAAGGGAATTCGAATTTGACAAAAACAGCTCATAATGACCAAAAACAATGCTCAATTCCCAAGGGAATTCGAATTAACAAAAACAGCTCAAAATGACCAAAAACAATGCTTAATTCCCAAGGGAAATCGAATTTAACAAAAACAGCTCAAAATGACCATAAACAATGCTTAATTCCCAAGGGAATTCGAATTTGATAAAAACAGTTCAAAGTGACCAAAAACAATGCTTAATTCCAAAGGGAATTCGGAATTAACAAAAACAGCTCAAAATAACCAAAAACAATGCTTAATTCCAAAGGGAATTTGGAATTAACAAAAACAGCTCAAAATGACCAAAAACAATGCTTAATTCCCAAGGGAATTCGAATTTGATAAAAACAGCTCAAAATGACCAAAAACAATGCTTAATTCTCAAGGGAATTCGAATTTGACAAAAACAATTCAATATGACCAAATACATTGCTTAATTCCCAAGGGAATTCGAATTTGATAAAAACAGCTCAAAATGACCAAAAACAATGCTTAAATCCCAAGGGAATTCGAATTTGACAAAAACAGCTCAAAATGACCAAAAACAATGCTTAATTCTCAAGGGAATTCGAATTTGACAAAAACAGCTCAAAATAACCAAAAACAATGCTTAATTCCAAAGGGAATTCGGAATTAACAAAAACAGCTCAAAATGACCAAAAACAATGCTTAATTCCCAAGGGAATTCGAATTTGATAAAAACAGCTCAAAATGACCAAAAACAATGCTTAATTCTCAAGGGAATTCGAATTTGACAAAAACAATTCAAAATGACCAAACACATTGCTAAATTCCCAAGGGAATTCGAATTTGATAAAAACAGCTCAAAATGACCAAAAACAATGCTTAAATCCCAAGGGAATTCGAATTTGACAAAAACAGCTCAAAATGACCAAAACAAATGCTTAATTCCAAAGGGAATTCGGAATTAACAAAAACCAGCTCAAAAAGACCAAAAACAATGCTTAATTCCCAAGGAAATTCGAATTTGATAAAAACAGCTCAAAATGACCAAAAACAATGCTGAATTCCCAAGGGAATTCGATTTTGACAAAAACAGCTGATAATGACCAAAAACAATGCTCAATTCCCAAGGGAATTCGAATTTAACAAAAACAGCTCAAAATGACCAAAAACAATGCTTAATTCCCAAGGGAATTCGAATTTGATAAAAACAGCTCAAAATGACCAAAAACAATGCTTAAATCCCAAGGGAATTCGAATTTGACAAAAACAGCTCAAAATGACCAAAAACAATGCTTAATTCCAAAGGGAATTCGGAATTAACAAAAACAGGTCAAAAAGACCAAAAACAATGCTTAATTCCCAAGGAAATTCGAATTTGATAAAAACAGCTCAAAATGACCAAAAACAATGCTTAATTCCCAAGGGAAATCGAATTTAACAAAAACAGCTCAAAATGACCATAAACAATGCTTAATTCCCAAGGGAATTCGAATTTGATAAAAACAGTTCAAAGTGACCAAAAACAATGCTTAATTCCAAAGGGAATTCGGAATTAACAAAAACAGCTCAAAATAACCAAAAACAATGCTTAATTCCAAAGGGAATTTGGAATTAACAAAAACAGCTCAAAATGACCAAAAACAATGCTTAATTCCCAAGGGAATTCGAATTTGATAAAAACAGCTCAAAATGACCAAAAACAATGCTTAATTCCCAAGGGAATTCGAATTTGACAAAAACAATTCAATATGACCAAATACATTGCTTAATTCCCAAGGGAATTCGAATTTGATAAAAACAGCTCAAAATGACCAAAAACAATGCTTAAATCCCAAGGGAATTCGAATTTGACAAAAACAGCTCAAAATGACCAAAAACAATGCTTAATTCCAAAGGGAACTCGGAATTAACAAAAACAGGTCAAAAAGACCAAAAACAATGCTTAATTCCCAAGGAAATTCGAATTTGATAAAAACAGCTCAAAATGACCAAAAACAATGCTGAATTCCCAAGGGAATTCGAATTTGACAAAAACAGCTCATAATGACCAAAAACAATGCTCAATTCCCAAGGGAATTCGAATTTAACAAAAACAGCTCAAAGTGACCAAAAACAATGCTTAATTCACAAGGGAATTCGAAATTGATAAAAACAGCTCAAAATGACGAAAAACATTGCTTAATTCCCAAGGGAAGTCGAATTTGACAAAAACAACTCAAAGTGACCAAATACAATGCTTAATTCCCAAGGGAATTCGGAATTAACAAAAACAGCTCAAAATGATAAAAACAATGCTTAATTCCCAAGGGAATTCGAATTTGACAAAAACAGCTCAAAATGACCAAAAACAATGCTTAATTCTCAAGGGAATTCGAATTTGACAAAAACAGCTCAAAATAACCAAAAACAATGCTTAATTCCAAAGGGAATTCGGAATTAACAAAAACAGCTCAAAATGACCAAAAACAATGCTTAATTCCCAAGGGAATTCGAATTTGATAAAAACAGCTCAAAATGACCAAAAACAATGCTTAATTCCCAAGGGAATTCGAATTTGATAAAAACAGCTCAAAATGACCAAAAACAATGCTTAATTCTCAAGGGAATTCGAATTTGACAAAAACAATTCAAAATGACCAAATACATTGCTTAATTCCCAAGGGAATTCGAATTTGATAAAAACAGCTCAAAATGACCAAAAACAATGCTTAAATCCCAAGGGAATTCGAATTTGACAAAAACAGCTCAAAATGACCAAAAACAATGCTTAATTCCAAAGGGAATTCGGAATTAACAAAAACCAGCTCAAAAAGACCAAAAACAATGCTTAATTCCCAAGGAAATTCGAATTTGATAAAAACAGCTCAAAATGACCAAAAACAATGCTGAATTCCCAAGGGAATTCGATTTTGACAAAAACAGCTGATAATGACCAAAAACAATGCTCAATTCCCAAGGGAATTCGAATTTAACAAAAACAGCTCAAAATGACCAAAAACAATGCTTAATTCCCAAGGGAATTCGAATTTGATAAAAACAGCTCAAAATGACCAAAAACAATGCTTAAATCCCAAGGGAATTCGAATTTGACAAAAACAGCTCAAAATGACCAAAAACAATGCTTAATTCCAAAGGGAATTCGGAATTAACAAAAACAGGTCAAAAAGACCAAAAACAATGCTTAATTCCCAAGGAAATTCGAATTTGATAAAAACAGCTCAAAATGACCAAAAACAATGCTGAATTCCCAAGGGAATTGGAATTTGACAAAAACAGCTCATAATGACCAAAAACAATGCTCAATTCCCAAGGGAATTCGAATTTAACAAAAACAGCTCAAAGTGACCAAAAACAATGCTTAATTCCCAATTGAATTCGAATTTGACAAAAACAGCTCAAAATGACCAAATACAATGCTTAATTCACAAGGGAATTCGAAATTGATAAAAACAGCTCAAAATGACGAAAAACATTGCTTAATTCCCAAGGGAAGTCGAATTTGACAAAAACAACTCAAAGTGACCAAATACAATGCTTAATTCCCAAGGGAATTCGGAATTAACAAAAACAGCTCAAAATGATAAAAACAATGCTTAATTCCCAAGGGAATTCGAATTTGACAAAAACAGCTCAAAATGACCAAAAACAATGCTTAATTCTCAAGGGAATTCGAATTTGACAAAAACAGCTCAAAATAACCAAAAACAATGCTTAATTCCAAAGGGAATTCGGAATTAACAAAAACAGCTCAAAATGACCAAAAACAATGCTTAATTCCCAAGGGAATTCGAAGTTGATAAAAACAGCTCAAAATGACCAAAAACAATGCTTAATTCTCAAGGGAATTCGAATTTGACAAAAACAATTCAAAATGACCAAATACATTGCTTAATTCCTAAGGGAATTCGAATTTGATAAAAACAGCTCAAAATGACCAAAAACAATGCTTAAATCCCAAGGGAATTCGAATTTGACAAAAACAGCTCAAAATGACCAAAAACAATGCTTAATTCCAAAGGGAATTCGGAATTAACAATAACCAGCTCAAAAAGACCAAAAACAATGCTTAATTCCCAAGGAAATTCGAATTTGATAAAAACAGCTCAAAATGACCAAAAACAATGCTTAATTCTCAAGGGAATTCGAATTTGACAAAAACAATTCAAAATGACCAAATACATTGCTTAATTCCTAAGGGAATTCGAATTTGATAAAAACAGCTCAAAATGACCAAAAACAATGCTTAAATCCCAAGGGAATTCGAATTTGACAAAAACAGCTCAAAATGACCAAAAACAATGCTTAATTCCAAAGGGAATTCGGAATTAACAGAAACAGCTCAAAGTGACCAAATACAATGATTAAATCCCAAGGGAATTCGAATTTGAAAAAACAGCTCAAAATGACCAAAAACAATGCTTAATTCCCAAGGGAATTTGAATTTGACAAAAACAGCTCAAAATGACCAAAAACAATGTTTAATTCCCAAGGGAATTCGAATTTGACAAAAACAGCTCAAAATGACCATAAACAATGCTTAATTCCAAAGGGAATTCGAATTTGACAAAAACAGCTCAAAATGACCAAAAACAATGCTTAATTCCAAAGGGAATTCGGAATTAACAAAAACAGCTCAAAATGACCAAAAACAATGCTTAATTCCCAAGGGAAATCGAATTTAACAAAAACAGCTCAAAATGACCATAAACAATGCTTAATTCCCAAGGGAATTCGAATTTGATAAAAACAGTTCAAAGTGACCAAAAACAATGCTTAATTCCAAAGGGAATTCGGAATTAACAAAAACAGCTCAAAATAACCAAAAACAATGCTTAATTCCAAAGGGAATTTGGAATTAACAAAAACAGCTCAAAATGACCAAAAACAATGCTTAATTCCCAAGGGAATTCGAATTTGATAAAAACAGCTCAAAATGACCAAAAACAATGCTTAATTCTCAAGGGAATTCGAATTTGACAAAAACAATTCAATATGACCAAATACATTGCTTAATTCCCAAGGGAATTCGAATTTGATAAAAACAGCTCAAAATGACCAAAAACAATGCTTAAATCCCAAGGGAATTCGAATTTGACAAAAACAGCTCAAAATGACCAAAAACAATGCTTAATTCCAAAGGGAACTCGGAATTAACAAAAACAGGTCAAAAAGACCAAAAACAATGCTTAATTCCCAAGGAAATTCGAATTTGATAAAAACAGCTCAAAATGACCAAAAACAATGCTGAATTCCCAAGGGAATTAGAATTTGACAAAAACAGCTCATAATGACCAAAAACAATGCTCAATTCCCAAGGGAATTCGAATTTAACAAAAACAGCTCAAAGTGACCAAAAACAATGCTTAATTCACAAGGGAATTCGAAATTGATAAAAACAGCTCAAAATGACGAAAAACGTTGCTTAATTCCCAAGGGAAGTCGAATTTGACAAAAACAACTCAAAGTGACCAAATACAATGCTTAATTCCCAAGGGAATTCGGAATTAACAAAAACAGCTCAAAATGATAAAAACAATGCTTAATTCCCAAGGGAATTCGAATTTGACAAAAACAGCTCAAAATGACCAAAAACAATGCTTAATTCTCAAGGGAATTCGAATTTGACAAAAACAGCTCAAAATAACCAAAAACAATGCTTAATTCCAAAGGGAATTCGGAATTAACAAAAACAGCTCAAAATGACCAAAAACAATGCTTAATTCCCAAGGGAATTCGAATTTGATAAAAACAGCTCAAAATGACCAAAAACAATGCTTAATTCTCAAGGGAATTCGAATTTGACAAAAACAATTCAAAATGACCAAACACATTGCTAAATTCCCAAGGGAATTCGAATTTGATAAAAACAGCTCAAAATGACCAAAAACAATGCTTAAATCCCAAGGGAATTCGAATTTGACAAAAACAGCTCAAAATGACCAAAACAAATGCTTAATTCCAAAGGGAATTCGGAATTAACAAAAACCAGCTCAAAAAGACCAAAAACAATGCTTAATTCCCAAGGAAATTCGAATTTGATAAAAACAGCTCAAAATGACCAAAAACAATGCTGAATTCCCAAGGGAATTCGATTTTGACAAAAACAGCTGATAATGACCAAAAACAATGCTCAATTCCCAAGGGAATTCGAATTTAACAAAAACAGCTCATAATGACCAAAAACAATGCTTAATTCCCAAGGGAATTCGAATTTGATAAAAACAGCTCAAAATGACCAAAAACAATGCTTAAATCCCAAGGGAATTCGAATTTGACAAAAACAGCTCAAAATGACCAAAAACAATGCTTAATTCCAAAGGGAACTCGGAATTAACAAAAACAGGTCAAAAAGACCAAAAACAATGCTTAATTCCCAAGGAAATTCGAATTTGATAAAAACAGCTCAAAATGACCAAAAACAATGCTGAATTCCCAAGGGAATTCGAATTTGACAAAAACAGCTCATAATGACCAAAAACAATGCTCAATTCCCAAGGGAATTCGAATTAACAAAAACAGCTCAAAATGACCAAAAACAATGCTTAATTCCCAAGGGAAATCGAATTTAACAAAAACAGCTCAAAATGACCATAAACAATGCTTAATTCCCAAGGGAATTCGAATTTGATAAAAACAGTTCAAAGTGACCAAAAACAATGCTTAATTCCAAAGGGAATTCGGAATTAACAAAAACAGCTCAAAATAACCAAAAACAATGCTTAATTCCAAAGGGAATTTGGAATTAACAAAAACAGCTCAAAATGACCAAAAACAATGCTTAATTCCCAAGGGAATTCGAATTTGATAAAAACAGCTCAAAATGACCAAAAACAATGCTTAATTCTCAAGGGAATTCGAATTTGACAAAAACAATTCAATATGACCAAATACATTGCTTAATTCCCAAGGGAATTCGAATTTGATAAAAACAGCTCAAAATGACCAAAAACAATGCTTAAATCCCAAGGGAATTCGAATTTGACAAAAACAGCTCAAAATGACCAAAAACAATGCTTAATTCCAAAGGGAACTCGGAATTAACAAAAACAGGTCAAAAAGACCAAAAACAATGCTTAATTCCCAAGGAAATTCGAATTTGATAAAAACAGCTCAAAATGACCAAAAACAATGCTGAATTCCCAAGGGAATTCGAATTTGACAAAAACAGCTCATAATGACCAAAAACAATGCTCAATTCCCAAGGGAATTCGAATTTAACAAAAACAGCTCAAAGTGACCAAAAACAATGCTTAATTCACAAGGGAATTCGAAATTGATAAAAACAGCTCAAAATGACGAAAAACATTGCTTAATTCCCAAGGGAAGTCGAATTTGACAAAAACAACTCAAAGTGACCAAATACAATGCTTAATTCCCAAGGGAATTCGGAATTAACAAAAACAGCTCAAAATGATAAAAACAATGCTTAATTCCCAAGGGAATTCGAATTTGACAAAAACAGCTCAAAATGACCAAAAACAATGCTTAATTCTCAAGGGAATTCGAATTTGACAAAAACAGCTCAAAATGACCAAAAACAATGCTTAATTCCAAAGGGAATTCGGAATTAACAAAAACAGCTCAAAATGACCAAAAACAATGCTTAATTCCCAAGGGAATTCGAATTTGATAAAAACAGCTCAAAATGACCAAAAACAATGCTTAATTCCCAAGGGAATTCGAATTTGATAAAAACAGCTCAAAATGACCAAAAACAATGCTTAATTCTCAAGGGAATTCGAATTTGACAAAAACAATTCAAAATGACCAAATACATTGCTTAATTCCCAAGGGAATTCGAATTTGATAAAAACAGCTCAAAATGACCAAAAACAATGCTTAAATTCCAAGGGAATTCGAATTTGACAAAAACAGCTCAAAATGACCAAAAACAATGCTTAATTCCAAAGGGAATTCGGAATTAACAAAAACCAGCTCAAAAAGACCAAAAACAATGCTTAATTCCCAAGGAAATTCGAATTTGATAAAAACAGCTCAAAATGACCAAAAACAATGCTGAATTCCCAAGGGAATTCGATTTTGACAAAAACAGCTGATAATGACCAAAAACAATGCTCAATTCCCAAGGGAATTCGAATTTAACAAAAACAGCTCAAAATGACCAAAAACAATGCTTAATTCCCAAGGGAATTCGAATTTGATAAAAACAGCTCAAAATGACAAAAAATATTGCTTAATTCCCAAGGGAAATCGAATTTGACAAAAACAGCTCAAAATGACCAAAAACAATGCTTAATTCCAAAGGGAATTCGGAATTAACAAAAACAGGTCAAAAAGACCAAAAACAATGCTTAATTCCCAAGGAAATTCGAATTTGATAAAAACAGCTCAAAATGACCAAAAACAATGCTGAATTCCCAAGGGAATTGGAATTTGACAAAAACAGCTCATAATGACCAAAAACAATGCTCAATTCCCAAGGGAATTCGAATTTAACAAAAACAGCTCAAAGTGACCAAAAACAATGCTTAATTCCCAATTGAATTCGAATTTGACAAAAACAGCTCAAAATGACCAAATACAATGCTTAATTCACAAGGGAATTCGAAATTGATAAAAACAGCTCAAAATGACGAAAAACATTGCTTAATTCCCAAGGGAAGTCGAATTTGACAAAAACAACTCAAAGTGACCAAATACAATGCTTAATTCCCAAGGGAATTCGGAATTAACAAAAACAGCTCAAAATGATAAAAACAATGCTTAATTCCCAAGGGAATTCGAATTTGACAAAAACAGCTCAAAATGACCAAAAACAATGCTTAATTCTCAAGGGAATGCGAATTTGACAAAAACAGCTCAAAATAACCAAAAACAATGCTTAATTCCAAAGGGAATTCGGAATTAACAAAAACAGCTCAAAATGACCAAAAACAATGCTTAAGTCCCAAGGGAATTCGAAGTTGATAAAAACAGCTCAAAATGACCAAAAACAATGCTTAATTCTCAAGGGAATTCGAATTTGACAAAAACAATTCAAAATGACCAAATACATTGCTTAATTCCTAAGGGAATTCGAATTTGATAAAAACAGCTCAAAATGACCAAAAACAATGCTTAAATCCCAAGGGAATTCGAATTTGACAAAAACAGCTCAAAATGACCAAAAACAATGCTTAATTCCAAAGGGAATTCGGAATTAACAATAACCAGCTCAAAAAGACCAAAAACAATGCTTAATTCCCAAGGAAATTCGAATTTGATAAAAACAGCTCAAAATGACCAAAAACAATGCTGAATTCCCAAGGGAATTCGATTTTGACAAAAACAGCTGATAATGACCAAAAACAATGCTCAATTCCCAAGGGAATTCGAATTTAACAAAAACAGCTCAAAATGACCAAAAACAATGCTTAATTCCCAAGGGAATTCGAATTTGATAAAAACAGCTCAAAATGACCAAATACAATGGTTAATTCACAAGGGAATTCGAATTTGATAAAAACAGCTCAAAATGACAAAAAAAATTACTTAATTCCCAAGGGAAATCGAATTTGACAAAAACAACTCAAAATGACCAAATACAATGCTAAATTCCCAAGGGAATTCGGAATTAACAAAAACAGCTCAAAATGACCAAAAACAATGCTTAATTCCCAAGGGAATTCGAATTTGATAAAAACAGCTCAAAATAACCAAAAACAATGCTTAATTCCCAAGGGAAATTGAATTTGACAAAAACAGCTCAAAATGACCAAAAACAATGCTCAATTCTCAAGGGAATTCGAATTTAAGAAAAACAGCTCAAAATGACCAAAAACAATGCTTAATTCCAAAGGGAATTCGGAATTAACAAAAACAGCTCAAAATGACCAAAAACAATGCTTAATTCCCAAGGGAATTCGAATTTGATAAAAACAGCTCAAATTGACCAAAAACAATGCTTAATTCCAAAGGGAATTCGGAATTAACAAAAACAGCTCAAAATGACCAAAAACAATGTTTAATTCCCAAGGGAATTCGAAATTGATAAAAACAGCTCAAAATGACCAAAAACAATGCTTAATTCTCAAGGGAATTCGAATTTGACAAAAACAATTCAAAATGACCAAAAACAATGCTCAATTCTCAAGGGAATTCGAATTAAAGAAAAACAGCTCAAAATGACCAAATACAATGCTTAATTCCCAAGGGAATTCGAATTTGACAAAAACAGCTCAAAATAACCAAAAACAATGCTTAATTCCAAAGGGAATTCGGAATTAACAAAAACAGCTCAAAATGACCAAAAACAATGCTTAATTCCCAAGGAAATTCGAATTTGATAAAAACAGCTCAAAATGACCAAAAACAATGCTTAATTCTCAAGGGAATTCGAATTTGACAAAAACAATTCAAAATGACCAAATACATTGCTTAATTCCCAAGGGAATTCGAATTTGATAAAAACAGCTCAAAATGACCAAAAACAATGCTTAAATCCCAAGGGAATTCGAATTTGACAAAAACAGCTCAAAATGACCAAAAACAATGCTTAATTCCAAAGGGAATTCGGAATTAACAAAAACAGCTCAAAAAGACCAAAAACAATGCTTAATTCCCAAGGAAATTCGAATTTGATAAAAACAGCTCAAAATGACCAAAAACAATGCTGAATTCCCAAGGGAATTCGAAATTGATAAAAACAGCTCAAAATGACGAAAAACATTGCTTAATTCCCAAGGGAAGTCGAATTTGACAAAAACAACTCAAAGTGACCAAATACAATGCTTAATTCCCAAGGGAATTCGGAATTAACAAAAACAGCTCAAAATGATAAAAACTATGCTTAATTCCCAAGGAAATTCGAATTTGACAAAAACAGCTCAAAATAACCAAAAACAATGCTTAATTCCAAAGGGAATTCGGAATTAACAAAAACAGCTCAAAATGACCAAAAACAATGCTTAATTCCCAAGGGAATTCGAAGTTGATAAAAACAGCTCAAAATGACCAAAAACAATGCTTAATTCTCAAGGGAATTCGAATTTGACAAAAACAATTCAAAATGACCAAATACATTGCTTAATTCCTAAGGGAATTCGAATTTGATAAAAACAGCTCAAAATGACCAAAAACAATGCTTAAATCCCAAGGGAATTCGAATTTGACAAAAACAGCTCAAAATGACCAAAAACAATGCTTAATTCCAAAGGGAATTCGGAATTAACAATAACCAGCTCAAAAAGACCAAAAACAATGCTTAATTCCCAAGGAAATTCGAATTTGATAAAAACAGCTCAAAATGACCAAAAACAATGCTGAATTCCCAAGGGAATTCGATTTTGACAAAAACAGCTGATAATGACCAAAAACAATGCTCAATTCCCAAGGGAATTCGAATTTAACAAAAACAGCTCAAAATGACCAAAAACAATGCTTAATTCCCAAGGGAATTCGAATTTGATAAAAACAGCTCAAAATGACCAAAAACAATGCTGAATTCCCAAGGGAATTCGAATTTGACAAAAACAGCTCATAATGACCAAAAACAATGCTCAATTCCCAAGGGAATTCGAATTTAACAAAAACAGCTCAAAGTGACCAAAAACAATGCTTAATTCCCAATTGAATTCGAATTTGACAAAAACAGCTCAAAATGACCAAATACAATGCTTAATTCACAAGGGAATTCGAAATTGATAAAAACAGCTCAAAATGACGAAAAACATTGCTTAATTCCCAAGGGAAGTCGAATTTGACAAAAACAACTCAAAGTGACCAAATACAATGCTTAATTCCCAAGGGAATTCGGAATTAACAAAAACAGCTCAAAATGATAAAAACAATGCTTAATTCCCAAGGGAATTCGAATTTGACAAAAACAGCTCAAAATGACCAAAAACAATGCTTAATTCTCAAGGGAATTCGAATTTGACAAAAACAGCTCAAAATAACCAAAAACAATGCTTAATTCCAAAGGGAATTCGGAATTAACAAAAACAGCTCAAAATGACCAAAAACAATGCTTAATTCCCAAGGGAATTCGAATTTGATAAAAACAGCTCAAAATGACCAAAAACAATGCTTAATTCTCAAGGGAATTCGAATTTGACAAAAACAATTCAAAATGACCAAATACATTGCTTAATTCCCAAGGGAATTCGAATTTGATAAAAACAGCTCAAAATGACCAAAAACAATGCTTAAATCCCAAGGGAATTCGGAATTAACAAAAACAGCTCAAAAAGACCAAAAACAATGCTTAATTCCCAAGGAAATTCGAATTTGATAAAAACAGCTCAAAATGACCAAAAACAATGCTGAATTCCCAAGGGAATTCGATTTTGACAAAAACAGCTGATAATGACCAAAAACAATGCTCAATTCCCAAGGGAATTCGAATTTAACAAAAACAGCTCAAAATGACCAAAAACAATGCTTAATTCCCAAGGGAATTCGAATTTGATAAAAACAGCTCAAAATGACCAAAAACAATGCTGAATTCCCAAGGGAATTCGAATTTGACAAAAACAGCTCATAATGACCAAAAACAATGCTCAATTCCCAAGGGAATTCGAATTTAACAAAAACAGCTCAAAGTGACCAAAAACAATGCTTAATTCCCAATTGAATTCGAATTTGACAAAAACAGCTCAAAATGACCAAATACAATGCTTAATTCACAAGGGAATTCGAAATTGATAAAAACAGCTCAAAATGACGAAAAACATTGCTTAATTCCCAAGGGAAGTCGAATTTGACAAAAACAACTCAAAGTGACCAAATACAATGCTTAATTCCCAAGGGAATTCGGAATTAACAAAAACAGCTCAAAATGATAAAAACAATGCTTAATTCCCAAGGGAATTCGAATTTGACAAAAACAGCTCAAAATGACCCAAAACAATGCTTAATTCTCAAGGGAATTCGAATTTGACAAAAACAGCTCAAAATAACCAAAAACAATGCTTAATTCCAAAGGGAATTCGGAATTAACAAAAACAGCTCAAAATGACCAAAAACAATGCTTAATTCCCAAGGGAATTCGAATTTGATAAAAACAGCTCAAAATGACCAAAAACAATGCTTAATTCTCAAGGGAATTCGAATTTGACAAAAACAATTCAAAATGACCAAATACATTGCTTAATTCCAAAGGGAATTCGGAATTAACAATAACCAGCTCAAAAAGACCAAAAACAATGCTTAATTCCCAAGGAAATTCGAATTTGATAAAAACAGCTCAAAATGACCAAAAACAATGCTTAATTCTCAAGGGAATTCGAATTTGACAAAAACAATTCAAAATGACCAAATACATTGCTTAATTCCTAAGGGAATTCGAATTTGATAAAAACAGCTCAAAATGACCAAAAACAATGCTTAAATCCCAAGGGAATTCGAATTTGACAAAAACAGCTCAAAATGACCAAAAACAATGCTTAATTCCAAAGGGAATTCGGAATTAACAGAAACAGCTCAAAGTGACCAAATACAATGATTAAATCCCAAGGGAATTCGAATTTGAAAAAACAGCTCAAAATGACCAAAAACAATGCTTAATTCCCAAGGGAATTTGAATTTGACAAAAACAGCTCAAAATGACCAAAAACAATGTTTAATTCCCAAGGGAATTCGAATTTGACAAAAACAGCTCAAAATGACCATAAACAATGCTTAATTCCAAAGGGAATTCGAATTTGACAAAAACAGCTCAAAATGACCAAAAACAATGCTTAATTCCAAAGGGAATTCGGAATTAACAAAAACAGCTCAAAATGACCAAAAACAATGCTTAATTCCCAAGGGAAATCGAATTTAACAAAAACAGCTCAAAATGACCATAAACAATGCTTAATTCCCAAGGGAATTCGAATTTGATAAAAACAGTTCAAAGTGACCAAAAACAATGCTTAATTCCAAAGGGAATTCGGAATTAACAAAAACAGCTCAAAATAACCAAAAACAATGCTTAATTCCAAAGGGAATTTGGAATTAACAAAAACAGCTCAAAATGACCAAAAACAATGCTTAATTCCCAAGGGAATTCGAATTTGATAAAAACAGCTCAAAATGACCAAAAACAATGCTTAATTCTCAAGGGAATTCGAATTTGACAAAAACAATTCAATATGACCAAATACATTGCTTAATTCCCAAGGGAATTCGAATTTGATAAAAACAGCTCAAAATGACCAAAAACAATGCTTAAATCCCAAGGGAATTCGAATTTGACAAAAACAGCTCAAAATGACCAAAAACAATGCTTAATTCCAAAGGGAACTCGGAATTAACAAAAACAGGTCAAAAAGACCAAAAACAATGCTTAATTCCCAAGGAAATTCGAATTTGATAAAAACAGCTCAAAATGACCAAAAACAATGCTGAATTCCCAAGGGAATTCGAATTTGACAAAAACAGCTCATAATGACCAAAAACAATGCTCAATTCCCAAGGGAATTCGAATTTAACAAAAACAGCTCAAAGTGACCAAAAACAATGCTTAATTCACAAGGGAATTCGAAATTGATAAAAACAGCTCAAAATGACGAAAAACGTTGCTTAATTCCCAAGGGAAGTCGAATTTGACAAAAACAACTCAAAGTGACCAAATACAATGCTTAATTCCCAAGGGAATTCGGAATTAACAAAAACAGCTCAAAATGATAAAAACAATGCTTAATTCCCAAGGGAATTCGAATTTGACAAAAACAGCTCAAAATGACCAAAAACAATGCTTAATTCTCAAGGGAATTCGAATTTGACAAAAACAGCTCAAAATAACCAAAAACAATGCTTAATTCCAAAGGGAATTCGGAATTAACAAAAACAGCTCAAAATGACCAAAAACAATGCTTAATTCCCAAGGGAATTCGAATTTGATAAAAACAGCTCAAAATGACCAAAAACAATGCTTAATTCTCAAGGGAATTCGAATTTGACAAAAACAATTCAAAATGACCAAACACATTGCTAAATTCCCAAGGGAATTCGAATTTGATAAAAACAGCTCAAAATGACCAAAAACAATGCTTAAATCCCAAGGGAATTCGAATTTGACAAAAACAGCTCAAAATGACCAAAACAAATGCTTAATTCCAAAGGGAATTCGGAATTAACAAAAACCAGCTCAAAAAGACCAAAAACAATGCTTAATTCCCAAGGAAATTCGAATTTGATAAAAACAGCTCAAAATGACCAAAAACAATGCTGAATTCCCAAGGGAATTCGATTTTGACAAAAACAGCTGATAATGACCAAAAACAATGCTCAATTCCCAAGGGAATTCGAATTTAACAAAAACAGCTCAAAATGACCAAAAACAATGCTTAATTCCCAAGGGAATTCGAATTTGATAAAAACAGCTCAAAATGACCAGAAACAATGCTTAAATCCCAAGGGAATTCGAATTTGACAAAAACAGCTCAAAATGACCAAAAACAATGCTTAATTCCAAAGGGAATTCGGAATTAACAAAAACAGGTCAAAAAGACCAAAAACAATGCTTAATTCCCAAGGAAATTCGAATTTGATAAAAACAGCTCAAAATGACCAAAAACAATGCTGAATTCCCAAGGGAATTCGAATTTGACAAAAACAGCTCATAATGACCAAAAACAATGCTCAATTCCCAAGGGAATTCGAATTAACAAAAACAGCTCAAAATGACCAAAAACAATGCTTAATTCCCAAGGGAAATCGAATTTAACAAAAACAGCTCAAAATGACCATAAACAATGCTTAATTCCCAAGGGAATTCGAATTTGATAAAAACAGTTCAAAGTGACCAAAAACAATGCTTAATTCCAAAGGGAATTCGGAATTAACAAAAACAGCTCAAAATAACCAAAAACAATGCTTAATTCCAAAGGGAATTTGGAATTAACAAAAACAGCTCAAAATGACCAAAAACAATGCTTAATTCCCAAGGGAATTCGAATTTGATAAAAACAGCTCAAAATGACCAAAAACAATGCTTAATTCTCAAGGGAATTCGGAATTAACAAAAACAGCTCAAAATGACCAAAAACAATGCTTAAGTCCCAAGGGAATTCGAAGTTGATAAAAACAGCTCAAAATGACCAAAAACAATGCTTAATTCTCAAGGGAATTCGAATTTGACAAAAACAATTCAAAATGACCAAATACATTGCTTAATTCCTAAGGGAATTCGAATTTGATAAAAACAGCTCAAAATGACCAAAAACAATGCTTAAATCCCAAGGGAATTCGAATTTGACAAAAACAGCTCAAAATGACCAAAAACAATGCTTAATTCCAAAGGGAATTCGGAATTAACAATAACCAGCTCAAAAAGACCAAAAACAATGCTTAATTCCCAAGGAAATTCGAATTTGATAAAAACAGCTCAAAATGACCAAAAACAATGCTGAATTCCCAAGGGAATTCGATTTTGACAAAAACAGCTGATAATGACCAAAAACAATGCTCAATTCCCAAGGGAATTCGAATTTAACAAAAACAGCTCAAAATGACCAAAAACAATGCTTAATTCCCAAGGGAATTCGAATTTGATAAAAACAGCTCAAAATGACCAAATACAATGGTTAATTCACAAGGGAATTCGAATTTGATAAAAACAGCTCAAAATGACAAAAAAAATTACTTAATTCCCAAGGGAAATCGAATTTGACAAAAACAACTCAAAATGACCAAATACAATGCTAAATTCCCAAGGGAATTCGGAATTAACAAAAACAGCTCAAAATGACCAAAAACAATGCTTAATTCCCAAGGGAATTCGAATTTGATAAAAACAGCTCAAAATAACCAAAAACAATGCTTAATTCCCAAGGGAAATTGAATTTGACAAAAACAGCTCAAAATGACCAAAAACAATGCTCAATTCTCAAGGGAATTCGAATTTAAGAAAAACAGCTCAAAATGACCAAAAACAATGCTTAATTCCAAAGGGAATTCGGAATTAACAAAAACAGCTCAAAATGACCAAAAACAATGCTTAATTCCCAAGGGAATTCGAATTTGATAAAAACAGCTCAAATTGACCAAAAACAATGCTTAATTCCAAAGGGAATTCGGAATTAACAAAAACAGCTCAAAATGACCAAAAACAATGTTTAATTCCCAAGGGAATTCGAAATTGATAAAAACAGCTCAAAATGACCAAAAACAATGCTTAATTCTCAAGGGAATTCGAATTTGACAAAAACAATTCAAAATGACCAAAAACAATGCTCAATTCTCAAGGGAATTCGAATTAAAGAAAAACAGCTCAAAATGACCAAATACAATGCTTAATTCCCAAGGGAATTCGAATTTGACAAAAACAGCTCAAAATAACCAAAAACAATGCTTAATTCCAAAGGGAATTCGGAATTAACAAAAACAGCTCAAAATGACCAAAAACAATGCTTAATTCCCAAGGAAATTCGAATTTGATAAAAACAGCTCAAAATGACCAAAAACAATGCTTAATTCTCAAGGGAATTCGAATTTGACAAAAACAATTCAAAATGACCAAATACATTGCTTAATTCCCAAGGGAATTCGAATTTGATAAAAACAGCTCAAAATGACCAAAAACAATGCTTAAATCCCAAGGGAATTCGAATTTGACAAAAACAGCTCAAAATGACCAAAAACAATGCTTAATTCCAAAGGGAATTCGGAATTAACAAAAACAGCTCAAAAAGACCAAAAACAATGCTTAATTCCCAAGGAAATTCGAATTTGATAAAAACAGCTCAAAATGACCAAAAACAATGCTGAATTCCCAAGGGAATTCGAAATTGATAAAAACAGCTCAAAATGACGAAAAACATTGCTTAATTCCCAAGGGAAGTCGAATTTGACAAAAACAACTCAAAGTGACCAAATACAATGCTTAATTCCCAAGGGAATTCGGAATTAACAAAAACAGCTCAAAATGATAAAAACTATGCTTAATTCCCAAGGAAATTCGAATTTGACAAAAACAGCTCAAAATAACCAAAAACAATGCTTAATTCCAAAGGGAATTCGGAATTAACAAAAACAGCTCAAAATGACCAAAAACAATGCTTAATTCCCAAGGGAATTCGAAGTTGATAAAAACAGCTCAAAATGACCAAAAACAATGCTTAATTCTCAAGGGAATTCGAATTTGACAAAAACAATTCAAAATGACCAAATACATTGCTTAATTCCTAAGGGAATTCGAATTTGATAAAAACAGCTCAAAATGACCAAAAACAATGCTTAAATCCCAAGGGAATTCGTATTTGACAAAAACAGCTCAAAATGACCAAAAACAATGCTTAATTCCAAAGGGAATTCGGAATTAACAATAACCAGCTCAAAAAGACCAAAAACAATGCTTAATTCCCAAGGAAATTCGAATTTGATAAAAACAGCTCAAAATGACCAAAAACAATGCTGAATTCCCAAGGGAATTCGATTTTGACAAAAACAGCTGATAATGACCAAAAACAATGCTCAATTCCCAAGGGAATTCGAATTTAACAAAAACAGCTCAAAATGACCAAAAACAATGCTTAATTCCCAAGGGAATTCGAATTTGATAAAAACAGCTCAAAATGACCAAAAACAATGCTGAATTCCCAAGGGAATTCGAATTTGACAAAAACAGCTCATAATGACCAAAAACAATGCTCAATTCCCAAGGGAATTCGAATTTAACAAAAACAGCTCAAAGTGACCAAAAACAATGCTTAATTCCCAATTGAATTCGAATTTGACAAAAACAGCTCAAAATGACCAAATACAATGCTTAATTCACAAGGGAATTCGAAATTGATAAAAACAGCTCAAAATGACGAAAAACATTGCTTAATTCCCAAGGGAAGTCGAATTTGACAAAAACAACTCAAAGTGACCAAATACAATGCTTAATTCCCAAGGGAATTCGGAATTAACAAAAACAGCTCAAAATGATAAAAACAATGCTTAATTCCCAAGGGAATTCGAATTTGACAAAAACAGCTCAAAATGACCAAAAACAATGCTTAATTCTCAAGGGAATTCGAATTTGACAAAAACAGCTCAAAATAACCAAAAACAATGCTTAATTCCAAAGGGAATTCGGAATTAACAAAAACAGCTCAAAATGACCAAAAACAATGCTTAATTCCCAAGGGAATTCGAATTTGATAAAAACAGCTCAAAATGACCAAAAACAATGCTTAATTCTCAAGGGAATTCGAATTTGACAAAAACAATTCATAATGACCAAATACATTGCTTAATTCCCAAGGGAATTCGAATTTGATAAAAACAGCTCAAAATGACCAAAAACAATGCTTAAATCCCAAGGGAATTCGGAATTAACAAAAACAGGTCAAAAAGACCAAAAACAATGCTTAATTCCCAAGGAAATTCGAATTTGATAAAAACAGCTCAAAATGACCAAAAACAATGCTGAATTCCCAAGGGAATTCGATTTTGACAAAAACAGCTGATAATGACCAAAAACAATGCTCAATTCCCAAGGGAATTCGAATTTAACAAAAACAGCTCAAAATGACCAAAAACAATGCTTAATTCCCAAGGGAATTCGAATTTGATAAAAACAGCTCAAAATGACCAAAAACAATGCTGAATTCCCAAGGGAATTCGAATTTGACAAAAACAGCTCATAATGACCAAAAACAATGCTCAATTCCCAAGGGAATTCGAATTTAACAAAAACAGCTCAAAGTGACCAAAAACAATGCTTAATTCCCAATTGAATTCGAATTTGACAAAAACAGCTCAAAATGACCAAATACAATGCTTAATTCACAAGGGAATTCGAAATTGATAAAAACAGCTCAAAATGACGAAAAACATTGCTTAATTCCCAAGGGAAGTCGAATTTGACAAAAACAACTCAAAGTGACCAAATACAATGCTTAATTCCCAAGGGAATTCGGAATTAACAAAAACAGCTCAAAATGATAAAAACAATGCTTAATTCCCAAGGGAATTCGAATTTGACAAAAACAGCTCAAAATGACCCAAAACAATGCTTAATTCTCAAGGGAATTCGAATTTGACAAAAACAGCTCAAAATAACCAAAAACAATGCTTAATTCCAAAGGGAATTCGGAATTAACAAAAACAGCTCAAAATGACCAAAAACAATGCTTAATTCCCAAGGGAATTCGAATTTGATAAAAACAGCTCAAAATGACCAAAAACAATGCTTAATTCTCAAGGGAATTCGAATTTGACAAAAACAATTCAAAATGACCAAATACATTGCTTAATTCCCAAGGGAATTCGAATTTGATAAAAACAGCACAAAATGACCAAAAACAATGCTTAAATCCCAAGGGAATTCGAATTTGAAAAAAACAGCTCAAAATGACCAAAAACAATGCTTAATTCCAAAGGGAATTCGGAATTAACAAAAACCAGCTCAAAAAGACCAAAAACAATGCTTAATTCCCAAGGAAATTCGAAGTTGATAAAAACAGCTCAAAATGACCAAAAACAATGCTGAATTCCCAAGGGAATTCGATTTTGACAAAAACAGCTGATAATGACCAAAAACAATGCTCAATTCCCAAGGGAATTCGAATTTAACAAAAACAGCTCAAAATGACCAAAAACAATGCTTAATTCCCAAGGGAATTCGAATTTGATAAAAACAGCTCAAAATGACCAAAAACAATGCTTAAATCCCAAGGGAATTCGATTTTGACAAAAACAGCTCAAAATGACCAAAAACAATGCTTAATTCCAAAGGGAATTCGGAATTAACAAAAACAGGTCAAAAAGACCAAAAACAATGCTTAATTCCCAAGGAAATTCGAATTTGATAAAAACAGCTCAAAATGACCAAAAACAATGCTGAATTCCCAAGGGAATTGGAATTTGACAAAAACAGCTCATAATGACCAAAAACAATGCTCAATTCCCAAGGGAATTCGAATTTAACAAAAACAGCTCAAAGTGACCAAAAACAATGCTTAATTCCCAATTGAATTCGAATTTGACAAAAACAGCTCAAAATGACCAAATACAATGCTTAATTCACAAGGGAATTCGAAATTGATAAAAACAGCTCAAAATGACGAAAAACATTGCTTAATTCCCAAGGGAAGTCGAATTTGACAAAAACAACTCAAAGTGACCAAATACAATGCTTAATTCCCAAGGGAATTCGGAATTAACAAAAACAGCTCAAAATGATAAAAACAATGCTTAATTCCCAAGGGAATTCGAATTTGACAAAAACAGCTCAAAATGACCAAAAACAATGCTTAATTCTCAAGGGAATTCGAATTTGACAAAAACAGCTCAAAATAACCAAAAACAATGCTTAATTCCAAAGGGAATTCGGAATTAACAAAAACAGCTCAAAATGACCAAAAACAATGCTTAATTCCCAAGGGAATTCGAAGTTGATAAAAACAGCTCAAAATGACCAAAAACAATGCTTAATTCTCAAGGGAATTCGAATTTGACAAAAACAATTCAAAATGACCAAATACATTGCTTAATTCCTAAAGGAATTCGAATTTGATAAAAACAGCTCAAAATGACCAAAAACAATGCTTAAATCCCAAGGGAATTCGAATTTGACAAAAACAGCTCAAAATGACCAAAAACAATGCTTAATTCCAAAGGGAATTCGGAATTAACAATAACCAGCTCAAAAAGACCAAAAACAATGCTTAATTCCCAAGGAAATTCGAATTTGATAAAAACAGCTCAAAATGACCAAAAACAATGCTGAATTCCCAAGGGAATTCGATTTTGACAAAAACAGCTGATAATGACCAAAAACAATGCTCAATTCCCAAGGGAATTCGAATTTAACAAAAACAGCTCAAAATGACCAAAAACAATGCTTAATTCCCAAGGGAATTCGAATTTGATAAAAACAGCTCAAAATGACCAAATACAATGGTTAATTCACAAGGGAATTCGAATTTGATAAAAACAGCTCAAAATGACAAAAAAAATTACTTAATTCCCAAGGGAAATCGAATTTGACAAAAACAACTCAAAATGACCAAATACAATGCTTAATTCCCAAGGGAATTCGGAATTAACAAAAACAGCTCAAAATGACCAAAAACAATGCTTAATTCCCAAGGGAATTCGAATTTGATAAAAACAGCTCAAAATAACCAAAAACAATGCTTAATTCCCAAGGGAAATTGAATTTGACAAAAACAGCTCAAAATGACCAAAAACAATGCTCAATTCTCAAGGGAATTCGAATTTAAGAAAAATAGCTCAAAATGACCAAAAACAATGCATAATTCCAAAGGGAATTCGGAATTAACAAAAACAGCTCAAAATGACCAAAAACAATGCTTAATTCCCAAGGGAATTCGAATTTGATAAAAACAGCTCAAATTGACCAAAAACAATGCTTAATTCCAAAGGGAATTCGGAATTAACAAAAACAGCTCAAAATGACCAAAAACAATGTTTAATTCCCAAGGGAATTCGGAATTAACAAAAACAGCTCAAAATGACCAAAAACAATGTTTAATTCCCAAGGGAATTCGAAATTGATAAAAACAGCTCAAAATGACCAAAAACAATGCTTAATTCTCAAGGGAATTCGAATTTGACAAAAACAATTCAAAATGACCAAAAACAATGCTCAATTCTCAAGGGAATTCGAATTAAAGAAAAACAGCTCAAAATGACCAAATACAATGCTTAATTCCCAAGGGAATTCGAATTTGACAAAAACAGCTCAAAATGACCAAAAACAATGCTTAATTCCCAAGGGAATTCGAATTTGACAAAAACAGCTCAAAATAACCAAAAACAATGCTTAATTCCAAAGGGAATTCGGAATTAACAAAAACAGCTCAAAATGACCAAAAACAATGCTTAATTCCCAAGGAAATTCGAATTTGATAAAAACAGCTCAAAATGACCAAAAACAATGCTTAATTCTCAAGGGAATTCGAATTTGACAAAAACAATTCAAAATGACCAAATACATTGCTTAATTCCCAAGGGAATTCGAATTTGATAAAAACAGCTCAAAATGACCAAAAACAATGCTTAAATCCCAAGGGAATTCGAATTTGACAAAAACAGCTCAAAATGACCAAAAACAATGCTTAATTCCAAAGGGAATTCGGAATTAACAAAAACAGCTCAAAAAGACCAAAAACAATGCTTAATTCCCAAGGAAATTCGAATTTGATAAAAACAGCTCAAAATGACCAAAAACAATGCTGAATTCCCAAGGGAATTCGAAATTGATAAAAACAGCTCAAAATGACGAAAAACATTGCTTAATTCCCAAGGGAAGTCGAATTTGACAAAAACAACTCAAAGTGACCAAATACAATGCTTAATTCCCAAGGGAATTCGGAATTAACAAAAACAGCTCAAAATTATAAAAACTATGCTTAATTCCCAAGGAAATTCGAATTTGACAAAAACAGCTCAAAATAACCAAAAACAATGCTTAATTCCAAAGGGAATTCGGAATTAACAAAAACAGCTCAAAATGACCAAAAACAATGCTTAATTCCCAAGGGAATTCGAATTTGATAAAAACAGCTCAAAATGACCAAAAACAATGCTTAAATCCCAAGGGAATTCGAATTTGACAAAAACAGCTCAAAATGACCAAAAACAATGCTTAATTCCAAAGGGAATTCGGAATTAACAAAAACAGGTCAAAAAGACCAAAAACAATGCTCAATTCCCAAGGGAATTCGAATTTAACAAAAACAGCTCAAAGTGACCAAAAACAATGCTTAATTCCCAATTGAATTCGAATTTGACAAAAACAGCTCAAAATGACCAAATACAATGCTTAATTCACAAGGGAATTCGAAATTGATAAAAACAGCTCAAAATGACGAAAAACATTGCTTAATTCCCAAGGGAAGTCGAATTTAACAAAAACAGCTCAAAGTGACCAAAAACAATGCTTAATTCCCAATTGAATTCGAATTTGACAAAAACAGCTCAAAATGACCAAATACAATGCTTAATTCACAAGGGAATTCGAAATTGATAAAAACAGCTCAAAATGACGAAAAACATTGCTTAATTCCCAAGGGAAGTCGAATTTGACAAAAACAACTCAAAGTGACCAAATACAATGCTTAATTCCCAAGGGAATTCGGAATTAACAAAAACAGCTCAAAATGATAAAAACTATGCTTAATTCCCAAGGAAATACGAATTTGACAAAAACAGCTCAAAATAACCAAAAACAATGCTTAATTCCAAAGGGAATTCGGAATTAACAAAAACAGCTCAAAATGACCAAAAACAATGCTTAATTCCCAAGGGAATTCGAAGTTGATAAAAACAGCTCAAAATGACCAAAAACAATGCTTAATTCTCAAGGGAATTCGAATTTGACAAAAACAATTCAAAATGACCAAATACATTGCTTAATTCCTAAGGGAATTCGAATTTGATAAAAACAGCTCAAAATGACCAAAAACAATGCTTAAATCCCAAGGGAATTCGAATTTGACAAAAACAGCTCAAAATGACCAAAAACAATGCTTAATTCCAAAGGGAATTCGGAATTAACAATAACCAGCTCAAAAAGACCAAAAACAATGCTTAATTCCCAAGGAAATTCGAATTTGATAAAAACAGCTCAAAATGACCAAAAACAATGCTGAATTCCCAAGGGAATTCGATTTTGACAAAAACAGCTGATAATGACCAAAAACAATGCTCAATTCCCAAGGGAATTCGAATTTAACAAAAACAGCTCAAAATGACCAAAAACAATGCTTAATTCCCAAGGGAATTCGAATTTGATAAAAACAGCTCAAAATGACCAAAAACAATGCTGAATTCCCAAGGGAATTCGAATTTGACAAAAACAGCTCATAATGACCAAAAACAATGCTCAATTCCCAAGGGAATTCGAATTTAACAAAAACAGCTCAAAGTGACCAAAAACAATGCTTAATTCCCAATTGAATTCGAATTTGACAAAAACAGCTCAAAATGACCAAATACAATGCTTAATTCACAAGGGAATTCGAAATTGATAAAAACAGCTCAAAATGACGAAAAACATTGCTTAATTCCCAAGGGAAGTCGAATTTGACAAAAACAACTCAAAGTGACCAAATACAATGCTTAATTCCCAAGGGAATTCGGAATTAACAAAAACAGCTCAAAATGATAAAAACAATGCTTAATTCCCAAGGGAATTCGAATTTGACAAAAACAGCTCAAAATGACCAAAAACAATGCTTAATTCTCAAGGGAATTCGAATTTGACAAAAACAGCTCAAAATAACCAAAAACAATGCTTAATTCCAAAGGGAATTCGGAATTAACAAAAACAGCTCAAAATGACCAAAAACAATGCTTAATTCCCAAGGGAATTCGAATTTGATAAAAACAGCTCAAAATGACCAAAAACAATGCTTAATTCCCAAGGGAATTCGAATTTGACAAAAACAATTCAAAATGACCAAATACATTGCTTAATTCCCAAGGGAATTCGAATTTGATAAAAACAGCTCAAAATGACCAAAAACAATGCTTAAATCCCAAGGGAATTCGGAATTAACAAAAACAGGTCAAAAAGACCAAAAACAATGCTTAATTCCCAAGGAAATTCGAATTTGATAAAAACAGCTCAAAATGACCAAAAACAATGCTGAATTCCCAAGGGAATTCGATTTTGACAAAAACAGCTGATAATGACCAAAAACAATGCTCAATTCCCAAGGGAATTCGAATTTGACAAAAACAGCTCAAAATGACCAAATACAATGCTTAATTCACAAGGGAATTCGAAATTGATAAAAACAGCTCAAAATGACGAAAAACATTGCTTAATTCCCAAGGGAAGTCGAATTTGACAAAAACAACTCAAAGTGACCAAATACAATGCTTAATTCCCAAGGGAATTCGGAATTAACAAAAACAGCTCAAAATGATAAAAACAATGCTTAATTCCCAAGGGAATTCGAATTTGACAAAAACAGCTCAAAATGACCCAAAACAATGCTTAATTCTCAAGGGAATTCGAATTTGACAAAAACAGCTCAAAATAACCAAAAACAATGCTTAATTCCAAAGGGAATTCGGAATTAACAAAAACAGCTCAAAATGACCAAAAACAATGCTTAATTCCCAAGGGAATTCGAATTTGATAAAAACAGCTCAAAATGACCAAAAACAATGCTTAATTCTCAAGGGAATTCGAATTTGACAAAAACAATTCAAAATGACCAAATACATTGCTTAATTCCCAAGGGAATTCGAATTTGATAAAAACAGCACAAAATGACCAAAAACAATGCTTAAATCCCAAGGGAATTCGAATTTGAAAAAAACAGCTCAAAATGACCAAAAACAATGCTTAATTCCAAAGGGAATTCGGAATTAACAAAAACCAGCTCAAAAAGACCAAAAACAATGCTTAATTCCCAAGGAAATTCGAATTTGATAAAAACAGCTCAAAATGACCAAAAACAATGCTGAATTCCCAAGGGAATTCGATTTTGACAAAAACAGCTGATAATGACCAAAAACAATGCTCAATTCCCAAGGGAATTCGAATTTAACAAAAACAGCTCAAAATGACCAAAAACAATGCTTAATTCCCAAGGGAATTCGAATTTGATAAAAACAGCTCAAAATGACCAAAAACAATGCTTAAATCCCAAGGGAATTCGAATTTGACAAAAACAGCTCAAAATGACCAAAAACAATGCTTAATTCCAAAGGGAATTCGGAATTAACAAAAACAGGTCAAAAAGACCAAAAACAATGCTTAATTCCCAAGGAAATTCGAATTTGATAAAAACAGCTCAAAATGACCAAAAACAATGCTGAATTCCCAAGGGAATTGGAATTTGACAAAAACAGCTCATAATGACCAAAAACAATGCTCAATTCCCAAGGGAATTCGAATTTAACAAAAACAGCTCAAAGTGACCAAAAACAATGCTTAATTCCCAATTGAATTCGAATTTGACAAAAACAGCTCAAAATGACCAAATACAATGCTTAATTCACAAGGGAATTCGAAATTGATAAAAACAGCTCAAAATGACGAAAAACATTGCTTAATTCCCAAGGGAAGTCGAATTTGACAAAAACAACTCAAAGTGACCAAATACAATGCTTAATTCCCAAGGGAATTCGGAATTAACAAAAACAGCTCAAAATGATAAAAACAATGCTTAATTCCCAAGGGAATTCGAATTTGACAAAAACAGCTCAAAATGACCAAAAACAATGCTTAATTCTCAAGGGAATTCGAATTTGACAAAAACAGCTCAAAATAACCAAAAACAATGCTTAATTCCAAAGGGAATTCGGAATTAACAAAAACAGCTCAAAATGACCAAAAACAATGCTTAATTCCCAAGGGAATTCGAAGTTGATAAAAACAGCTCAAAATGACCAAAAACAATGCTTAATTCTCAAGGGAATTCGAATTTGACAAAAACAATTCAAAATGACCAAATACATTGCTTAATTCCTAAAGGAATTCGAATTTGATAAAAACAGCTCAAAATGACCAAAAACAATGCTTAAATCCCAAGGGAATTCGAATTTGACAAAAACAGCTCAAAATGACCAAAAACAATGCTTAATTCCAAAGGGAATTCGGAATTAACAATAACCAGCTCAAAAAGACCAAAAACAATGCTTAATTCCCAAGGAAATTCGAATTTGATAAAAACAGCTCAAAATGACCAAAAACAATGCTGAATTCCCAAGGGAATTCGATTTTGACAAAAACAGCTGATAATGACCAAAAACAATGCTCAATTCCCAAGGGAATTCGAATTTAACAAAAACAGCTCAAAATGACCAAAAACAATGCTTAATTCCCAAGGGAATTCGAATTTGATAAAAACAGCTCAAAATGACCAAATACAATGGTTAATTCACAAGGGAATTCGAATTTGATAAAAACAGCTCAAAATGACAAAAAAAATTACTTAATTCCCAAGGGAAATCGAATTTGACAAAAACAACTCAAAATGACCAAATACAATGCTTAATTCCCAAGGGAATTCGGAATTAACAAAAACAGCTCAAAATGACCAAAAACAATGCTTAATTCCCAAGGGAATTCGAATTTGATAAAAACAGCTCAAAATAACCAAAAACAATGCTTAATTCCCAAGGGAAATTGAATTTGACAAAAACAGCTCAAAATGACCAAAAACAATGCTCAATTCTCAAGGGAATTCGAATTTAAGAAAAATAGCTCAAAATGACCAAAAACAATGCTTAATTCCAAAGGGAATTCGGAATTAACAAAAACAGCTCAAAATGACCAAAAACAATGCTTAATTCCCAAGGGAATTCGAATTTGATAAAAACAGCTCAAATTGACCAAAAACAATGCTTAATTCCAAAGGGAATTCGGAATTAACAAAAACAGCTCAAAATGACCAAAAACAATGTTTAATTCCCAAGGGAATTCGGAATTAACAAAAACAGCTCAAAATGACCAAAAACAATGTTTAATTCCCAAGGGAATTCGAAATTGATAAAAACAGCTCAAAATGACCAAAAACAATGCTTAATTCTCAAGGGAATTCGAATTTGACAAAAACAATTCAAAATGACCAAAAACAATGCTCAATTCTCAAGGGAATTCGAATTAAAGAAAAACAGCTCAAAATGACCAAATACAATGCTTAATTCCCAAGGGAATTCGAATTTGACAAAAACAGCTCAAAATGACCAAAAACAATGCTTAATTCCCAAGGGAATTCGAATTTGACAAAAACAGCTCAAAATAACCAAAAACAATGCTTAATTCCAAAGGGAATTCGGAATTAACAAAAACAGCTCAAAATGACCAAAAACAATGCTTAATTCCCAAGGAAATTCGAATTTGATAAAAACAGCTCAAAATGACCAAAAACAATGCTTAATTCTCAAGGGAATTCGAATTTGACAAAAACAATTCAAAATGACCAAATACATTGCTTAATTCCCAAGGGAATTCGAATTTGATAAAAACAGCTCAAAATGACCAAAAACAATGCCTAAATCCCAAGGGAATTCGGAATTAACAAAAACAGCTCAAAATTATAAAAACTATGCTTAATTCCCAAGGAAATTCGAATTTGACAAAAACAGCTCAAAATAACCAAAAACAATGCTTAATTCCAAAGGGAATTCGGAATTAACAAAAACAGCTCAAAATGACCAAAAACAATGCTTAATTCCCAAGGGAATTCGAATTTGATAAAAACAGCTCAAAATGACCAAAAACAATGCTTAATTCCCAAGGGAATTCGAATTTGACAAAAACAGCTCAAAATGACCAAAAACAATGCTTAATTCCAAAGGGAATTCGGAATTAACAAAAACAGGTCAAAAAGACCAAAAACAATGCTCAATTCCCAAGGGAATTCGAATTTAACAAAAACAGCTCAAAGTGACCAAAAACAATGCTTAATTCCCAATTGAATTCGAATTTGACAAAAACAGCTCAAAATGACCAAATACAATGCTTAATTCACAAGGGAATTCGAAATTGATAAAAACAGCTCAAAATGACGAAAAACATTGCTTAATTCCCAAGGGAAGTCGAATTTGACAAAAACAACTCAAAGTGACCAAATACAATGCTTAATTCCCAAGGGAATTCGGAATTAACAAAAACAGCTCAAAATTATAAAAACAATGCTTAATTCCCAAGGGAATTCGAATTTGACAAAAACAGCTCAAAATGACCAAAAACAATGCTTAATTCTCAAGGGAATTCGAATTTGACAAAAACAGCTCAAAATAACCAAAAACAATGCTTAATTCCAAAGGGAATTCGGAATTAACAAAAACAGCTCAAAATGACCAAAAACAATGCTTAATTCCCAAGGGAATTCGAAGTTGATAAAAACAGCTCAAAATGACCAAAAACAATGCTTAATTCTCAAGGGAATTCGAATTTGACAAAAACAATTCAAAATGACCAAATACATTGCTTAATTCCTAAGGGAATTCGAATTTGATAAAAACAGCTCAAAATGACCAAAAACAATGCTTAAATCCCAAGGGAATTCGAATTTGACAAAAACAGCTCAAAATGACCAAAAACAATGCTTAATTCCAAAGGGAATTCGGAATTAACAATAACCAGCTCAAAAAGACCAAAAACAATGCTTAATTCCCAAGGAAATTCGAATTTGATAAAAACAGCTCAAAATGACCAAAAACAATGCTGAATTCCCAAGGGAATTCGATTTTGACAAAAACAGCTGATAATGACCAAAAACAATGCTCAATTCCCAAGGGAATTCGAATTTAACAAAAACAGCTCAAAATGACCAAAAACAATGCTTAATTCCCAAGGGAATTCGAATTTGATAAAAACAGCTCAAAATGACCAAATACAATGGTTAATTCACAAGGGAATTCGAATTTGATAAAAACAGCTCAAAATGACAAAAAAAATTACTTAATTCCCAAGGGAAATCGAATTTGACAAAAACAACTCAAAATGACCAAATACAATGCTTAATTCCCAAGGGAATTCGGAATTAACAAAAACAGCTCAAAATGACCAAAAACAATGCTTAATTCCCAAGGGAATTCGAATTTGATAAAAACAGCTCAAAATAACCAAAAACAATGCTTAATTCCCAAGGGAAATTGAATTTGACAAAAACAGCTCAAAATGACCAAAAACAATGCTCAATTCTCAAGGGAATTCGAATTTAAGAAAAACAGCTCAAAATGACCAAAAACAATGCTTAATTCCAAAGGGAATTCGGAATTAACAAAAACAGCTCAAAATGACCAAAAACAATGCTTAATTCCCAAGGGAATTCGAATTTGATAAAAACAGCTCAAATTGACCAAAAACAATGCTTAATTCCAAAGGGAATTCGGAATTAACAAAAACAGCTCAAAATGACCAAAAACAATGTTTAATTCCCAAGGGAATTCGAAATTGATAAAAACAGCTCAAAATGACCAAAAACAATGCTTAATTCTCAAGGGAATTCGAATTTGACAAAAACAATTCAAAATGACCAAAAACAATGCTCAATTCTCAAGGGAATTCGAATTAAAGAAAAACAGCTCAAAATGACCAAATACAATGCTTAATTCCCAAGGGAATTCGAATTTGACAAAAACAGCTCAAAATGACCAAAAACAATGCTTAATTCCCAAGGGAATTCGATTTTGACAAAAACAGCTCAAAATAACCAAAAACAATGCTTAATTCCAAAGGGAATTCGGAATTAACAAAAACAGCTCAAAATGACCAAAAACAATGCTTAATTCCCAAGGAAATTCGAATTTGATAAAAACAGCTCAAAATGACCAAAAACAATGCTTAATTCTCAAGGGAATTCGAATTTGACAAAAACAATTCAAAATGACCAAATACATTGCTTAATTCCCAAGGGAATTCGAATTTGATAAAAACAGCTCAAAATGACCAAAAACAATGCTTAAATCCCAAGGGAATTCGAATTTGACAAAAACAGCTCAAAATGACCAAAAACAATGCTTAATTCCAAAGGGAATTCGGAATTAACAAAAACAGCTCAAAAAGACCAAAAACAATGCTTAATTCCCAAGGAAATTCGAATTTGATAAAAACAGCTCAAAATGACCAAAAACAATGCTGAATTCCCAAGGGAATTCGAAATTGATAAAAACAGCTCAAAATGACGAAAAACATTGCTTAATTCCCAAGGGAAGTCGAATTTGACAAAAACAACTCAAAGTGACCAAATACAATGCTTAATTCCCAAGGGAATTCGGAATTAACAAAAACAGCTCAAAATTATAAAAACTATGCTTAATTCCCAAGGAAATTCGAATTTGACAAAAACAGCTCAAAATAACCAAAAACAATGCTTAATTCCAAAGGGAATTCGGAATTAACAAAAACAGCTCAAAATGACCAAAAACAATGCTTAATTCCCAAGGGAATTCGAAGTTGATAAAAACAGCTCAAAATGACCAAAAACAATGCTTAATTCTCAAGGGAATTCGAATTTGACAAAAACAATTCAAAATGACCAAATACATTGCTTAATTCCTATGGGAATTCGAATTTGATAAAAACAGCTCAAAATGACCAAAAACAATGCTTAAATCCCAAGGGAATTCGAATTTGACAAAAACAGCTCAAAATGACCAAAAACAATGCTTAATTCCAAAGGGAATTCGGAATTAACAATAACCAGCTCAAAAAGACCAAAAACAATGCTTAATTCCCAAGGAAATTCGAATTTGATAAAAACAGCTCAAAATGACCAAAAACAATGCTGAATTCCCAAGGGAATTCGATTTTGACAAAAACAGCTGATAATGACCAAAAACAATGCTCAATTCCCAAGGGAATTCGAATTTAACAAAAACAGCTCAAAATGACCAAAAACAATGCTTAATTCCCAAGGGAATTCGAATTTGACAAAAACAGCTCAAAATGACCAAATACAATGGTTAATTCACAAGGGAATTCGAATTTGATAAAAACAGCTCAAAATGACAAAAAAAATTACTTAATTCCCAAGGGAAATCGAATTTGACAAAAACAACTCAAAATGACCAAATACAATGCTTAATTCCCAAGGGAATTCGGAATTAACAAAAACAGCTCAAAATGACCAAAAACAATGCTTAATTCCCAAGGGAATTCGAATTTGATAAAAACAGCTCAAAATAACCAAAAACAATGCTTAATTCCCAAGGGAAATTGAATTTGACAAAAACAGCTCAAAATGACCAAAAACAATGCTCAATTCTCAAGGCAATTCGAATTTGATAAAAACAGCTCAAATTGACCAAAAACAATGCTTAATTCCAAAGGGAATTCGGAATTAACAAAAACAGCTCAAAATGACCAAAAACAATGTTTAATTCCCAAGGGAATTCGAAATTGATAAAAACAGCTCAAAATGACCAAAAACAATGCTTAATTCTCAAGGGAATTCGAATTTGACAAAAACAATTCAAAATGACCAAAAACAATGCTCAATTCTCAAGGGAATTCGAATTTAAAGAAAAACAGCTCAAAATGACCAAATACAATGCTTAATTCCCAAGGGAATTCGAATTTGACAAAAACAGCTCAAAATGACCAAAAACAATGCTTAATTCTCAAGGGAATTCGAATTTGACAAAAACAGCTCAAAATAACCAAAAACAATGCTTAATTCCAAAGGGAATTCGGAATTAACAAAAACAGCTCAAAATGACCAAAAACAATGCTTAATTCCCAAGGGAATTCGAAGTTGATAAAAACAGCTCAAAATGACCAAAAACAATGCTTAATTCTCAAGGGAATTCGAATTTGACAAAAACAATTCAAAATGACCAAATACATTGCTTAATTCCTAAGGGAATTCGAATTTGATAAAAACAGCTCAAAATGACCAAAAACAATGCTTAAATCCCAAGGGAATTCGAATTTGACAAAAACAGCTCAAAATGACCAAAAACAATGCTTAATTCCAAAGGGAATTCGGAATTAACAATAACCAGCTCAAAAAGACCAAAAACAATGCTTAATTCCCAAGGAAATTCGAATTTGATAAAAACAGCTCAAAATGACCAAAAACAATGCTGAATTCCCAAGGGAATTCGATTTTGACAAAAACAGCTGATAATGACCAAAAACAATGCTCAATTCCCAAGGGAATTCGAATTTAACAAAAACAGCTCAAAATGACCAAAAACAATGCTTAATTCCCAAGGGAATTCGAATTTGATAAAAACAGCTCAAAATGACCAAATACAATGGTTAATTCACAAGGGAATTCGAATTTGACAAAAACAATTCAAAATGACCAAAAACAATGCTCAATTCTCAAGGGAATTCGAATTGAAGAAAAACAGCTCAAAATGACCAAATACAATGCTTAATTCCCAAGGGAATTCGAATTTGACAAAAACAGCTCAAAATGACCAAAAACAATGCTTAATTCCAAAGGGAATTCGAATTTGACAAAAACAGCTCAAAATAACCAAAAACAATGCTTAATTCCAAAGGGAATTCGGAATTAACAAAAACAGCTCAAAATGACCAAAAACAATGCTTAATTCCCAAGGAAATTCGAATTTGATAAAAACAGCTCAAAATGACCAAAAACAATGCTTAATTCTCAAGGGAATTCGAATTTGACAAAAACAATTCAAAATGACCAAATACATTGCTTAATTCCCAAGGGAATTCGAATTTGATAAAAACAGCTCAAAATGACCAAAAACAATGCTTAAATCCCAAGGGAATTCGAATTTGACAAAAACAGCTCAAAATGATCAAAAACAATGCTTAATTCCAAAGGGAATTCGGAATTAACAAAAACAGCTCAAAAAGACCAAAAACAATGCTTAATTCCCAAGGAAATTCGAATTTGATAAAAACAGCTCAAAATGACCAAAAACAATGCTGAATTCCCAAGGGAATTCGAATTTGACAAAAACAGCTCATAATGACCAAAAACAATGCTCAATTCCCAAGGGAATTCGAATTTAACAAAAACAGCTCAAAATGACCAAAAACAATGCTTAATCTCCAAGGGAATTCGGAATTAACAAAAACAGCTCAAAATGATAAAAACAATGCTTAATTCCCAAGGGAATTCGAATTTGACAAAAACAGCTCAAAATGACCAAAAACAATGTTTAATTCCAAAGGGAATTCGGAATTAACAGAAACAGCTCAAAGTGACCAAATACAATGCTTAAATCCCAAGGGAATTCGAATTTGAAAAAACAGCTCAAAATGACCAAAAACAATGCTTAATTCCCAAGGGAATTTGAATTTGACAAAAACAGCTCAAAATGACCAAAAACAATGTTTAATTCCCAAGGGAATTCGAATTTGACAAAAACGGCTCAAAATGACCATAAACAATGCTTAATTCCAAAGGGAATTCGAATTTGACAAAAACAGCTCAAAACGACCAAAAACAATGCTTAATTCCAAAGGGAATTCGGAATTAACAAAAACAGCTCAAAATGACCAAAAACAATGCTTAATTCCCAAGGGAAATCGAATTTAACAAAAACAGCTCAAAATGACCATAAACAATGCTTAATTCCCAAGGGAATTCGAATTTGATAAAAACAGTTCAAAGTGACAAAAACAATGCTTAATTCCAAAGGGAATTCGGAATTAACAAAAACAGCTCAAAATAACCAAAAACAATGCTTAATTCCAAAGGGAATTTGGAATTAACAAAAACAGCTCAAAATGACCAAAAACAATGCTTAATTCCCAAGGGAATTCGAATTTGATAAAAACAGCTCAAAATGACCAAAAACGATGCTTAATTCTCAAGGGAAATCGAATTTGACAAAAACAATTCAATATGACCAAATACATTGCTTAATTCCCAAGGGAATTCGAATTTGATAAAAACAGCTCAAAATGACCAAAAACAATGCTTAAATCCCAAGGGAATTCGAATTTGACAAAAACAGCTCAAAATGACCAAAAACAATGCTTAATTCCAAAGGGAATTCGGAATTAACAAAAACAGGTCAAAAAGACCAAAAACAATGCTTAATTCCCAAGGAAATTCGAATTTGATAAAAACAGCTCAAAATGACCAAAAACAATGCTGAATTCCCAAGGGAATTCGAATTTGACAAAAACAGCTCATAATGACCAAAAACAATGCTCAATTCCCAAGGGAATTCGAATTTAACAAAAACAGCTCAAAGTGACCAAAAACAACGCTTAATTCCCAATTGAATTCGAATTTGACAAAAACAGCTCAAAATGACCAAATACAATGCTTAATTCACAAGGGAATTCGAAATTGATAAAAACAGCTCAAAATGACGAAAAACATTGCTTAGTTCCCAAGGGAAGTCGAATTTGACAAAAACAACTCAAAGTGACCAAATACAATGCTTAATTCCCAAGGGAATTCGGAATTAACAAAAACAGCTCAAAATGATAAAAACAATGCTTAATTCCCAAGGGAATTCGAATTTGACAAAAACAGCTCAAAATGACCAAAAACAATGCTTAATTCTCAAGGGAATTCGAATTTGACAAAAACAGCTCAAAATAACCAAAAACAATGCTTAATTCCAAAGGGAATTCGGAATTAACAAAAACAGCTCAAAATGACCAAAAACAATGCTTAATTCCCAAGGGAATTCGAATTTGATAAAAACAGCTCAAAATGACCAAAAACAATGCTTAATTCTCAAGGGAATTCGAATTTGACAAAAACAATTCAAAATGACCAAATACATTGCTTAATTCCCAAGGGAATTCGAATTTGATAAAAACAGCTCAAAATGACCAAAAACAATGCTTAAATCCCAAGGGAATTCGAATTTGACAAAAACAGCTCAAAATGACCAAAAACAATGCTTAATTCCAAAGGGAATTCGGAATTAACAAAAACCAGCTCAAAAAGACCAAAAACAATGCTTAATTCCCAAGGAAATTCGAATTTGATAAAAACAGCTCAAAATGACCAAAAACAATGCTGAATTCCCAAGGGAATTCGATTTTGACAAAAACAGCTGATAATGACCAAAAACAATGCTCAATTCCCAAGGGAATTCGAATTTAACAAAAACAGCTCAAAATGACCAAAAACAATGCTTAATTCCAAAGGGAATTCGGAATTAACAAAAACAGGTCAAAAAGACCAAAAACAATGCTTGATTCCCAAGGAAATTCGAATTTGATAAAAACAGCTCAAAATGACCAAAAACAATGCTGAATTCCCAAGGGAATTCGAATTTGACAAAAACAGCTCATAATGACCAAAAACAATGCTCAATTCCCAAGGGAATTCGAATTTAACAAAAACAGCTCAAAATGACCAAAAACAATGCTTAATTCCCAAGGGAATTCGAATTTGATAAAAACAGCTCAAAATGACCAAAAACAATGCTTAAATCCCAAGGGAATTCGAATTTGACAAAAACAGCTCAAAATGACCAAAAACAATGCTTAATTCCAAAGGGAATTCGGAATTAACAAAAACAGCTCAAAATGACCAAAAACAATGTTTAATTCCCAAGGGAATTCGAAATTGATAAAAACAGCTCAAAATGACCAAAAACAATGCTTAATTCTCAAGGGAATTCGAATTTGACAAAAACAATTCAAAATGACCAAAAACAATGCTCAATTCTCAAGGGAATTCGAATTAAAGAAAAACAGCTCAAAATGACCAAATACAATGCTTAATTCCCAAGGGAATTCGAATTTGACAAAAACAGCTCAAAATGACCAAAAACAATGCTTAATTCCCAAGGGAATTCGAATTTGACAAAAACAGCTCAAAATGACCAAAAACAATGCTTAATTCCAAAGGGAATTCGGAATTAACAAAAACAGCTCAAAATGACCAAAAACAATGCTTAATTCCCAAGGAAATTCGAATTTGATAAAAACAGCTCAAAATGACCAAAAACAATGCTTAATTCTCAAGGGAATTCGAATTTGACAAAAACAATTCAAAATGACCAAATACATTGCTTAATTCCCAAGGGAATTCGAATTTGATAAAAACAGCTCAAAATGACCAAAAACAATGCTTAAATCCCAAGGGAATTCGAATTTGACAAAAACAGCTCAAAATGACCAAAAACAATGCTTAATTCCAAAGGGAATTCGGAATTAACAAAAACAGCTCAAAAAGACCACCAAGGAAATTCGAATTTGATAAAAACAGCTCAAAATGACCAAAAACAATGCTGAATTCCCAAGGGAATTCGAATTTGACAAAAACAGCTCATAATGACCAAAAACAATGCTCAATTCCCAAGGGAATTCGAATTTAACAAAAACAGCTCAAAATGACCAAAAACAATGCTTAATCTCCAAGGGAATTCGGAATTAACAAAAACAGCTCAAAATGATAAAAACAATGCTTAATTCCCAAGGGAATTCGAATTTGACAAAAACAGCTCAAAATGACCAAAAACAATGTTTAATTCCAAAGGGAATTCGGAATTAACAGAAACAGCTCAAAGTGACCAAATACAATGCTTAAATCCCAAGGGAATTCGAATTTGAAAAAACAGCTCAAAATGACCAAAAACAATGCTTAATTCCCAAGGGAATTTGAATTTGACAAAAACAGCTCAAAATGACCAAAAACAATGTTTAATTCCCAAGGGAATTCGAATTTGACAAAAACGGCTCAAAATGACCATAAACAATGCTTAATTCCAAAGGGAATTCGAATTTGACAAAAACAGCTCAAAACGACCAAAAACAATGCTTAATTCCAAAGGGAATTCGGAATTAACAAAAACAGCTCAAAATGACCAAAAACAATGCTTAATTCCCAAGGGAAATCGAATTTAACAAAAACAGCTCAAAATGACCATAAACAATGCTCAATTCCCAAGAGAATTCGAATTTGATAAAAACAGTTCAAAGTGACCAAAAACAATTCTTTATTCCAAAGGGAATTCGGAATTAACAAAAACAGCTCAAAATAACCAAAAACAATGCTTAATTCCAAAGGGAATTTGGAATTAACAAAAACAGCTCAAAATGACCAAAAACAATGCTTAATTCCCAAGGGAATTCGAATTTGATAAAAACAGCTCAAAATGACCAAAAACAATGCTTAATTCTCAAGGGAAATCGAATTTGACAAAAACAATTCAATATGACCAAATACATTGCTTAATTCCCAAGGGAATTCGAATTTGATAAAAACAGCTCAAAATGACCAAAAACAATGCTTAAATCCCAAGGGAATTCGAATTTGACAAAAACAGCTCAAAATGACCAAAAACAATGCTTAATTCCCAAGGGAATTCGGAATTAACAAAAACAGGTCAAAAAGACCAAAAACAATGCTTAATTCCCAAGGAAATTCGAATTTGATAAAAACAGCTCAAAATGACCAAAAACAATGCTGAATTCCCAAGGGAATTCGAATTTGACAAAAACAGCTCATAATGACCAAAAACAATGCTCAATTCCCAAGGGAATTCGAATTTAACAAAAACAGCTCAAAGTGACCAAAAACAATGCTTAATTCCCAATTGAATTCGAATTTGACAAAAACAGCTCAAAATGACCAAATACAATGCTTAATTCACAAGGGAATTCGAAATTGATAAAAACAGCTCAAAATGACGAAAAACATTGCTTAATTCCCAAGGGAAGTCGAATTTGACAAAAACAACTCAAAGTGACCAAATACAATGCTTAATTCCCAAGGGAATTCGGAATTAACAAAAACAGCTCAAAATGATAAAAACAATGCTTAATTCCCAAGGGAATTCGAATTTGACAAAAACAGCTCAAAATGACCAAAAACAATGCTTAATTCTCAAGGGAATTCGAATTTGACAAAAACAGCTCAAAATAACCAAAAACAATGCTTAATTCCAAAGGGAATTCGGAATTAACAAAAACAGCTCAAAATTACCAAAAACAATGCTTAATTCCCAAGGGAATTCGAATTTGATAAAAACAGCTCAAAATGACCAAAAACAATGCTTAATTCTCAAGGGAATTCGAATTTGACAAAAACAATTCAAAATGACCAAATACATTGCTTAATTCCCAAGGGAATTCGAATTTGATAAAAACAGCTCAAAATGACCAAAAACAATGCTTAATTCCCAAGGGAATTCGAATTTGACAAAAACAGCTCAAAATGACCAAAAACAATGCTTAATTCCAAAGGGAATTCGGAATTAACAAAAACCAGCTCAAAAAGACCAAAAACAATGCTTAATTCCCAAGGAAATTCGAATTTGATAAAAACAGCTCAAAATGACCAAAAACAATGCTGAATTCCCAAGGGAATTCGATTTTGACAAAAACAGCTGATAATGACCAAAAACAATGCTCAATTCCCAAGGGAATTCGAATTTAACAAAAACAGCTCAAAATGACCAAAAACAATGCTTAATTCCAAAGGGAATTCGGAATTAACAAAAACAGGTCAAAAAGACCAAAAACAATGCTTAATTCCCAAGGAAATTCGAATTTGATAAAAACAGCTCAAAATGACCAAAAACAATGCTGAATTCCCAAGGGAATTCGAATTTGACAAAAACAGCTCATAATGACCAAAAACAATGCTCAATTCCCAAGGGAATTCGAATTTAACAAAAACAGCTCAAAGTGACCAAAAACAATGCTTAATTCCCAATTGAATTCGAATTTGACAAAAACAGCTCAAAATGACCAAATACAATGCTTAATTCACAAGGGAATTCGAAATTGATAAAAACAGCTCAAAATGACGAAAAACATTGCTTAATTCCCAAGGGAAGTCGAATTTGACAAAAACAACTCAAAGTGACCAAATACAATGCTTAATTCCCAAGGGAATTCGGAATTAACAAAAACAGCTCAAAATGATAAAAACAATGCTTAATTCCCAAGGGAATTCGAATTTGACAAAAACAGCTCAAAATGACCAAAAACAATGATTAATTCCAAAGGGAATTCGGAATTAACAAAAACAGCTCAAAATGACCAAAAACAATGCATAATTCCCAAGGGAATTCGAATTTGATAAAAACAGCTCAAAATGACCAAAAACAATGCTTAATTCTCAAGGGAATTCGAATTTGACAAAAACAATTCAAAATGACCAAATACATTGCTTAATTCCCAAGGGAATTCGAATTTGATAAAAACAGCTCAAAATGACCAAAAACAATGCTTAATTCCAAAGGGAATTCGGAATTAACAAAAACCAGCTCAAAAAGACCAAAAACAATGCTTAATTCCCAAGGAAATTCGAATTTGATAAAAACAGCTCAAAATGACCAAAAACAATGCTGAATTCCCAAGGGAATTCGATTTTGACAAAAACAGCTGATAATGACCAAAAACAATGCTCAATTCCCAAGGGAATTCGAATTTAACAAAAACAGCTCAAAATGACCAAAAACAATGCTTAATTCCCAAGGGAATTCGAATTTGATAAAAACAGCTCAAAATGACCAAAAACAATGCTTAAATCCCAAGGGAATTCGAATTTGACAAAAACAGCTCAAAATGACCAAAAACAATGCTTAATTCCAAAGGGAATTCGGAATTAACAAAAACAGGTCAAAAAGACCAAAAACAATGCTTAATTCCCAAGGAAATTCGAATTTGATAAAAACAGCTCAAAATGACCAAAAACAATGCTGAATTCCCAAGGGAATTCGAATTTGACAAAAACAGCTCATAATGACCAAAAACAATGCTCAATTCCCAAGGGAATTCGAATTTAACAAAAAACAGCTCAAAATGACCAAAAACAATGCTTAATCTCCAAGGGAATTCGGAATTAACAAAAACAGCTCAAAATGATAAAAACAATGCTTAATTCCCAAGGGAATTCGAATTTGACAAAAACAGCTCAAAATGACCAAAAACAATGTTTAATTCCAAAGGGAATTCGGAATTAACAGAAACAGCTCAAAGTGACCAAATACAATGCTTAAATCCCAAGGGAATTCGAATTTGAAAAAACAGCTCAAAATGACCAAAAACAATGCTTAATTCCCAAGGGAATTTGAATTTGACAAAAACAGCTCAAAATGACCAAAAACAATGTTTAATTCCCAAGGGAATTCGAATTTGACAAAAACGGCTCAAAATGACCATAAACAATGCTTAATTCCAAAGGGAATTCGAATTTGACAAAAACAGCTCAAAACGACCAAAAACAATGCTTAATTCCAAAGGGAATTCGGAATTAACAAAAACAGCTCAAAATGACCAAAAACAATGCTTAATTCCCAAGGGAAATCGAATTTAACAAAAACAGCTCAAAATGACCATAAACAATGCTTAATTCCCAAGAGAATTCGAATTTGATAAAAACAGTTCAAAGTGACCAAAAACAATTCTTTATTCCAAAGGGAATTCGGAATTAACAAAAACAGCTCAAAATAACCAAAAACAATGCTTAATTCCAAAGGGAATTTGGAATTAACAAAAACAGCTCAAAATGACCAAAAACAATGCTTAATTCCCAAGGGAATTCGAATTTGATAAAAACAGCTCAAAATGACCAAAAACAATGCTTAATTCTCAAGGGAAATCGAATTTGACAAAAACAATTCAATATGACCAAATACATTGCTTAATTCCCAAGGGAATTCGAATTTGATAAAAACAGCTCAAAATGACCAAAAACAATGCTTAAATCCCAAGGGAATTCGAATTTGACAAAAACAGCTCAAAATGACCAAAAACAATGCTTAATTCCAAAGGGAATTCGGAATTAACAAAAACAGGTCAAAAAGACCAAAAACAATGCTTAATTCCCAAGGAAATTCGAATTTGATAAAAACAGCTCAAAATGATCAAAAACAATGCTAATTTCCTAAGGGAATTCGAATTTGACAAAAACAGCTCATAATGACCAAAAACAATGCTCAATTCCCAAGGGAATTCGAATTTAACAAAAACAGCTCAAAGTGACCAAAAACAATGCTTAATTCCCAATTGAATTCGAATTTGACAAAAACAGCTCAAAATGACCAAATACAATGCTTAATTCACAAGGGAATTCGAAATTGATAAAAACAGCTCAAAATGACGAAAAACATTGCTTAATTCCCAAGGGAAGTCGAATTTGACAAAAACAACTCAAAGTGACCAAATACAATGCTTAATTCCCAAGGGAATTCGGAATTAACAAAAACAGCTCAAAATGATAAAAACAATGCTTAATTCCCAAGGGAATTCGAATTTGACAAAAACAGCTCAAAATGACCAAAAACAATGCTTAATTCTCAAGGGAATTCGAATTTGACAAAAACAGCTCAAAATAACCAAAAACAATGCTTAATTCCAAAGGGAATTCGGAATTAACAAAAACAGCTCAAAATTACCAAAAACAATGCTTAATTCCCAAGGGAATTCGAATTTGATAAAAACAGCTCAAAATGACCAAAAACAATGCTTAATTCTCAAGGGAATTCGAATTTGACAAAAACAATTCAAAATGACCAAATACATTGCTTAATTCCCAAGGGAATTCGAATTTGATAAAAACAGCTCAAAATGACCAAAAACAATGCTTAAATCCCAAGGGAATTCGAATTTGACAAAAACAGCTCAAAATGACCAAAAACAATGCTTAATTCCAAAGGGAATTCGGAATTAACAAAAACCAGCTCAAAAAGACCAAAAACAATGCTTAATTCCCAAGGAAATTCGAATTTGATAAAAACAGCTCAAAATGACCAAAAACAATGCTGAATTCCCAAGGGAATTCGATTTTGACAAAAACAGCTGATAATGACCAAAAACAATGCTCAATTCCCAAGGGAATTCGAATTTAACAAAAACAGCTCAAAATGACCAAAAACAATGCTTAATTCCAAAGGGAATTCGGAATTAACAAAAACAGGTCAAAAAGACCAAAAACAATGCTTAATTCCCAAGGAAATTCGAATTTGATAAAAACAGCTCAAAATGACCAAAAACAATGCTGAATTCCCAAGGGAATTCGAATTTGACAAAAACAGCTCATAATGACCAAAAACAATGCTCAATTCCCAAGGGAATTCGAATTTAACAAAAACAGCTCAAAGTGACCAAAAACAATGCTTAATTCCCAATTGAATTCGAATTTGACAAAAACAGCTCAAAATGACCAAATACAATGCTTAATTCACAAGGGAATTCGAAATTGATAAAAACAGCTCAAAATGACGAAAAACATTGCTTAATTCCCAAGGGAAGTCGAATTTGACAAAAACAACTCAAAGTGACCAAATACAATGCTTAATTCCCAAGGGAATTCGGAATTAACAAAAACAGCTCAAAATGATAAAAACAATGCTTAATTCCCAAGGGAATTCGAATTTGACAAAAACAGCTCAAAATGACCAAAAACAATGATTAATTCCAAAGGGAATTCGGAATTAACAAAAACAGCTCAAAATGACCAAAAACAATGCTTAATTCCCAAGGGAATTCGAATTTGATAAAAACAGCTCAAAATGACCAAAAACAATGCTTAATTCTCAAGGGAATTCGAATTTGACAAAAACAATTCAAAATGACCAAATACATTGCTTAATTCCCAAGGGAATTCGAATTTGATAAAAACAGCTCAAAATGACCAAAAACAATGCTTAAATCCCAAGGGAATTCGAATTTGACAAAAACAGCTCAAAATGACCAAAAACAATGCTTAATTCCAAAGGGAATTCGGAATTAACAAAAACCAGCTCAAAAAGACCAAAAACAATGCTTAATTCCCAAGGAAATTCGAATTTGATAAAAACAGCTCAAAATGACCAAAAACAATGCTGAATTCCCAAGGGAATTCGATTTTGACAAAAACAGCTGATAATGACCAAAAACAATGCTCAATTCCCAAGGGAATTCGAATTTAACAAAAACAGCTCAAAATGACCAAAAACAATGCTTAATTCCCAAGGGAATTCGAATTTGATAAAAACAGCTCAAAATGACCAAAAACAATGCTTAAATCCCAAGGGAATTCGAATTTGACAAAAACAGCTCAAAATGACCAAAAACAATGCTTAATTCCAAAGGGAATTCGGAATTAACAAAAACAGGTCAAAAAGACCAAAAACAATGCTTAATTCCCAAGGAAATTCGAATTTGATAAAAACAGCTCAAAATGACCAAAAACAATGCTGAATTCCCAAGGGAATTCGAATTTGACAAAAACAGCTCATAATGACCAAAAACAATGCTCAATTCCCAAGGGAATTCGAATTTAACAAAAAACAGCTCAAAATGACCAAAAACAATGCTTAATCTCCAAGGGAATTCGGAATTAACAAAAACAGCTCAAAATGATAAAAACAATGCTTAATTCCCAAGGGAATTCGAATTTGACAAAAACAGCTCAAAATGACCAAAAACAATGTTTAATTCCAAAGGGAATTCGGAATTAACAGAAACAGCTCAAAGTGACCAAATACAATGCTTAAATCCCAAGGGAATTCGAATTTGAAAAAACAGCTCAAAATGACCAAAAACAATGCTTAATTCCCAAGGGAATTTGAATTTGACAAAAACAGCTCAAAATGACCAAAAACAATGTTTAATTCCCAAGGGAATTCGAATTTGACAAAAACGGCTCAAAATGACCATAAACAATGCTTAATTCCAAAGGGAATTCGAATTTGACAAAAACAGCTCAAAACGACCAAAAACAATGCTTAATTCCAAAGGGAATTCGGAATTAACAAAAACAGCTCAAAATGACCAAAAACAATGCTTAATTCCCAAGGGAAATCGAATTTAACAAAAACAGCTCAAAATGACCATAAACAATGCTTAATTCCCAAGAGAATTCGAATTTGATAAAAACAGTTCAAAGTGACCAAAAACAATTCTTTATTCCAAAGGGAATTCGGAATTAACAAAAACAGCTCAAAATAACCAAAAACAATGCTTAATTCCAAAGGGAATTTGGAATTAACAAAAACAGCTCAAAATGACCAAAAACAATGCTTAATTCCCAAGGGAATTCGAATTTGATAAAAACAGCTCAAAATGACCAAAAACAATGCTTAATTCTCAAGGGAAATCGAATTTGACAAAAACAATTCAATATGACCAAATACATTGCTTAATTCCCAAGGGAATTCGAATTTGATAAAAACAGCTCAAAATGACCAAAAACAATGCTTAAATCCCAAGGGAATTCGAATTTGACAAAAACAGCTCAAAATGACCAAAAACAATGCTTAATTCCAAAGGGAATTCGGAATTAACAAAAACAGGTCAAAAAGACCAAAAACAATGCTTAATTCCCAAGGAAATTCGAATTTGATAAAAACAGCTCAAAATGATCAAAAACAATGCTAATTTCCTAAGGGAATTCGAATTTGACAAAAACAGCTCATAATGACCAAAAACAATGCTCAATTCCCAAGGGAATTCGAATTTAACAAAAACAGCTCAAAGTGACCAAAAACAATGCTTAATTCCCAATTGAATTCGAATTTGACAAAAACAGCTCAAAATGACCAAATACAATGCTTAATTCACAAGGGAATTCGAAATTGATAAAAACAGCTCAAAATGACGAAAAACATTGCTTAATTCCCAAGGGAAGTCGAATTTGACAAAAACAACTCAAAGTGACCAAATACAATGCTTAATTCCCAAGGGAATTCGGAATTAACAAAAACAGCTCAAAATGATAAAAACAATGCTTAATTCCCAAGGGAATTCGAATTTGACAAAAACAGCTCAAAATGACCAAAAACAATGCTTAATTCTCAAGGGAATTCGAATTTGACAAAAACAGCTCAAAATAACCAAAAACAATGCTTAATTCCAAAGGGAATTCGGAATTAACAAAAACAGCTCAAAATGACCAAAAACAATGCTTAATTCCCAAGGGAATTCGAATTTGATAAAAACAGCTCAAAATGACCAAAAACAATGCTTAATTCTCAAGGGAATTCGAATTTGACAAAAACAATTCAAAATGACCAAATACATTGCTTAATTCCCAAGGGAATTCGAATTTGATAAAAACAGCTCAAAATGACTAAAAACAATGCTTAAATCCCAAGGGAATTCGAATTTGACAAAAACAGCTCAAAATGACCAAAAACAATGCTTAATTCCAAAGGGAATTCGGAATTAACAAAAACCAGCTCAAAAAGACCAAAAACAATGCTTAATTCCCAAGGAAATTCGAATTTGATAAAAACAGCTCAAAATGACCAAAAACAATGCTGAATTCCCAAGGGAATTCGATTTTGACAAAAACAGCTGATAATGACCAAAAACAATGCTCAATTCCCAAGGGAATTCGAATTTAACAAAAACAGCTCAAAATGACCAAAAACAATGCTTAATTCCAAAGGGAATTTGGAATTAACAAAAACAGTTCAAAAAGACCAAAAACAATGCTTAATTGCCAAGGAAATTCGAATTTGATAAAAACAGCTCAAAATGACCAAAAACAATGCTGAATTCCCAAGGGAATTCGAATTTGACAAAAACAGCTCATAATGACCAAAAACAATGCTCAATTCCCAAGGGAATTCGAATTTAACAAAAACAGCTCAAAGTGACCAAAAACAATGCTTAATTCCCAATTGAATTCGAATTTGACAAAAACAGCTCAAAATGACCAAATACAATGCTTAATTCACAAGGGAATTCGAAATTGATAAAAACAGCTCAAAATGACGAAAAACATTGCTTAATTCCCAAGGGAAGTCGAATTTGACAAAAACAACTCAAAGTGACCAAATACAATGCTTAATTCCCAAGGGAATTCGGAATTAACAAAAACAGCTCAAAATGATAAAAACAATGCTTAATTCCCAAGGGAATTCGAATTTGACAAAAACAGCTCAAAATGACCAAAAACAATGCTTAATTCTCAAGGGAATTCGAATTTGACAAAAACAGCTCAAAATAACCAAAAACAATGCTTAATTCCAAAGGGAATTCGGAATTAACAAAAACAGCTCAAAATGACCAAAAACAATGCTTATTTCCCAAGGGAATTCGAATTTGATAAAAACAGCTCAAAATGACCAAAAACAATGCTTAATTCTCAAGGGAATTCGAATTTGACAAAAACAATTCAAAATGACCAAATACATTGCTTAATTCCCAAGGGAATTCGAATTTGATAAAAACAGCTCAAAATGACCAAAAACAATGCTTAAATCCCAAGGGAATTCGAATTTGACAAAAACAGCTCAAAATGACCAAAAACAATGCTTAATTCCAAAGGGAATTCGGAATTAACAAAAACCAGCTCAAAAAGACCAAAAACAATGCTTAATTCCCAAGGAAATTCGAATTTGATAAAAACAGCTCAAAATGACCAAAAACAATGCTGAATTCCCAAGGGAATTCGATTTTGACAAAAACAGCTGATAATGACCAAAAACAATGCTCAATTCCCAAGGGAATTCGAATTTAACAAAAACAGCTCAAAATGACCAAAAACAATGCTTAATTCCCAAGGGAATTCGAATTTGATAAAAACAGCTCAAAATGACCAAAAACAATGCTTAAATCCCAAGGGAATTCGAATTTGACAAAAACAGCTCAAAATGACCAAAAACAATGCTTAATTCCAAAGGGAATTCGGAATTAACAAAAACCAGCTCAAAAAGACCAAAAACAATGCTTAATTCCCAAGGAAATTCGAATTTGATAAAAACAGCTCAAAATGACCAAAAACAATGCTGAATTCCCAAGGGAATTGGAATTTGACAAAAACAGCTCATAATGACCAAAAACAATGCTCAATTCCCAAGGGAATTCGAATTTAACAAAAACAGCTCAAAGTGATTAAAAACAATGCTTAATTCCCAATTGAATTCGAATTTGACAAAAACAGCTCAAAATGACCAAATACAATGCTTAATTCACAAGGGAATTCGAAATTGATAAAAACAGCTCAAAATGACGAAAAACATTGCTTAATTCCCAAGGGAAGTCGAATTTGACAAAAACAACTCAAAGTGACCAAATACAATGCTTAATTCCCAAGGGAATTCGGAATTAACAAAAACAGCTCAAAATGATAAAAACAATGCTTAATTCCCAAGGGAATTCGAATTTGACAAAAACAGCTCAAAATGACCAAAAACAATGCTTAATTCTCAAGGGAATTCGAATTTGACAAAAACAGCTCAAAATAACCAAAAACAATGCTTAATTCCAAAGGGAATTCGGAATTAACAAAAACAGCTCAAAATGACCAAAAACAATGCTTAATTCCCAAGGGAATTCGAAGTTGATAAAAACAGCTCAAAATGACCAAAAACAATGCTTAATTCTCAAGGGAATTCGAATTTGACAAAAACAATTCAAAATGACCAAATACATTGCTTAATTCCTAAGGGAATTCGAATTTGATAAAAACAGCTCAAAATGACCAAAAACAATGCTTAAATCCCAAGGGAATTCGAATTTGACAAAAACAGCTCAAAATGACCAAAAACAATGCTTAATTCCAAAGGGAATTCGGAATTAACAATAACCAGCTCAAAAAGACCAAAAACAATGCTTAATTCCCAAGGAAATTCGAATTTGATAAAAACAGCTCAAAATGACCAAAAACAATGCTGAATTCCCAAGGGAATTCGATTTTGACAAAAACAGCTGATAATGACCAAAAACAATGCTCAATTCCCAAGGGAATTCGAATTTAACAAAAACAGCTCAAAATGACCAAAAACAATGCTTAATTCCCAAGGGAATTCGAATTTGATAAAAACAGCTCAAAATGACCAAATACAATGGTTAATTCACAAGGGAATTCGAATTTGATAAAAACAGCTCAAAATGACAAAAAAATTACTTAATTCCCAAGGGAAATCGAATTTGACAAAAACAACTCAAAATGACCAAATACAATGCTTAATTCCCAAGGGAATTCGGAATTAACAAAAACAGCTCAAAATGACCAAAAACAATGCTTAATTCCCAAGGGAATTCGAATTTGATAAAAACAGCTCAAAATAACCAAAAACAATGCTTAATTCCCAAGGGAAATTGAATTTGACAAAAACAGCTCAAAATGACCAAAAACAATGCTCAATTCTCGAGGGAATTCGAATTTAAGAAAAACAGCTCAAAATGACCAAAAACAATGCTTAATTCCAAAGGGAATTCGGAATTAACAAAAACAGCTCAAAATGACCAAAAACAATGCTTAATTCCCAAGGGAATTCGAATTTGATAAAAACAGCTCAAATTGACCAAAAACAATGCTTAATTCCAAAGGGAATTCGGAATTAACAAAAACAGCTCAAAATGACCAAAAACAATGTTTAATTCCCAAGGGAATTCGAAATTGATAAAAACAGCTCAAAATGACCAAAAACAATGCTTAATTCTCAAGGGAATTCGAATTTGACAAAAACAATTCAAAATGACCAAAAACAATGCTCAATTCTCAAGGGAATTCGAATTAAAGAAAAACAGCTCAAAATGACCAAATACAATGCTTAATTCCCAAGGGAATTCGAATTTGACAAAAACAGCTCAAAATGACCAAAAACAATGCTTAATTCTCAAGGGAATTCGAATTTGACAAAAACAATTCAAAATGACCAAATACATTGCTTAATTCCCAAGGGAATTCGAATTTGATAAAAACAGCTCAAAATGACCAAAAACAATGCTTAAATCCCAAGGGAATTCGAATTTGACAAAAACAGCTCAAAATGACCAAAAACAATGCTTAATTCCAAAGGGAATTCGGAATTAACAAAAACAGCTCAAAAAGACCAAAAACAATGCTTAATTCCCAAGGAAATTCGAATTTGATAAAAACAGCTCAAAATGACCAAAAACAATGCTGAATTCCCAAGGGAATTCGAATTTGACAAAAACAGCTCATAATGACCAAAAACAATGCTCAATTCCCAAGGGAATTCGAATTTAACAAAAACAGCTCAAAATGACCAAAAACAATGCTTAATCTCCAAGGGAATTCGGAATTAACAAAAACAGCTCAAAATGATAAAAACAATGCTTAATTCCCAAGGGAATTCGAATTTGACAAAAACAGCTCAAAATGACCAAAAACAATGTTTAATTCCAAAGGGAATTCGGAATTAACAGAAACAGCTCAAAGTGACCAAATACAATGCTTAAATCCCAAGGGAATTCGAATTTGAAAAAACAGCTCAAAATGACCAAAAACAATGCTTAATTCCCAAGGGAATTTGAATTTGACAAAAACAGCTCAAAATGACCAAAAACAATGTTTAATTCCCAAGGGAATTCGAATTTGACAAAAACAGCTCAAAATGACCATAAACAATGCTTAATTCCAAAGGGAATTCGAATTTGACAAAAACAGCTCAAAACGACCAAAAACAATGCTTAATTCCAAAGGGAATTCGGAATTAACAAAAACAGCTCAAAATGACCAAAAACAATGCTTAATTCCCAAGGGAAATCGAATTTAACAAAAACAGCTCAAAATGACCATAAACAATGCTTAATTCCCAAGGGAATTCGAATTTGATAAAAACAGTTCAAAGTGACCAAAAACAATGCTTAATTCCAAAGGGAATTCGGAATTAACAAAAACAGCTCAAAATAACCAAAAACAATGCTTAATTCCAAAGGGAATTTGGAATTAACAAAAACAGCTCAAAATGACCAAAAACAATGCTTAATTCCCAAGGGAATTCGAATTTGATAAAAACAGCTCAAAATGACCAAAAACAATGCTTAATTCTCAAGGGAAATCGAATTTGACAAAAACAATTCAATATGACCAAATACATTGCTTAATTCCCAAGGGAATTCGAATTTGATAAAAACAGCTCAAAATGACCAAAAACAATGCTTAAATCCCAAGGGAATTCGAATTTGACAAAAACAGCTCAAAATGACCAAAAACAATGCTTAATTCCAAAGGGAATTCGGAATTAACAAAAACAGGTCAAAAAGACCAAAAACAAAGCTTAATTCCCAAGGAAATTCGAATTTGATAAAAACAGCTCAAAATGACCAAAAACAATGCTGAATTCCCAAGGGAATTCGAATTTGACAAAAACAGCTCATAATGACCAAAAACAATGCTCAATTCCCAAGGGAATTCGAATTTAACAAAAACAGCTCAAAGTGACCAAAAACAATGCTTAATTCCCAATTGAATTCGAATTTGACAAAAACAGCTCAAAATGACCAAATACAATGCTTAATTCACAAGGGAATTCGAAATTGATAAAAACAGCTCAAAATGACGAAAAACATTGCTTAATTCCCAAGGGAAGACGAATTTGACAAAAACAACTCAAAGTGACCAAATACAATGCTTAATTCCCAAGGGAATTCGGAATTAACAAAAACAGCTCAAAATGATAAAAACAATGCTTAATTCCCAAGGGAATTCGAATTTGACAAAAACAGCTCAAAATGACCAAAAACAATGCTTAATTCTCAAGGGAATTCGAATTTGACAAAAACAGCTCAAAATAACCAAAAACAATGCTTAATTCCAAAGGGAATTCGGAATTAACAAAAACAGCTCAAAATGACCAAAAACAATGCTTAATTCCCAAGGGAATTCGAATTTGATAAAAACAGCTCAAAATGACCAAAAACAATGCTTAATTCTCAAGGGAATTCGAATTTGACAAAAACAATTCAAAATGACCAAATACATTGCTTAATTCCCAAGGGAATTCGAATTTGATAAAAACAGCTCAAAATGACCAAAAACAATGCTTAAATCCCAAGGGAATTCGAACTTGACAAAAACAGCTCAAAATGACCAAAAACAATGCTTAATTCCAAAGGGAATTCGGAATTAACAAAAACCAGCTCAAAAAGACCAAAAACAATGCTTAATTCCCAAGGAAATTCGAATTTGATAAAAACAGCTCAAAATGACCAAAAACAATGCTGAATTCCCAAGGGAATTCGATTTTGACAAAAACAGCTGATATTGACCAAAAACAATGCTCAATTCCCAAGGGAATTCGAATTTAACAAAAACAGCTCAAAATGACCAAAAACAATGCTTAATTCCCAAGGGAATTCGAATTTGATAAAAACAGCTCAAAATGACCAAAAACAATGCTTAAATCCCAAGGGAATTCGAATTTGACAAAAACAGCTCAAAATGACCAAAAACAATGCTTAATTCCAAAGGGAATTCGGAATTAACAAAAACAGGTCAAAAAGACCAAAAACAATGTTTAATTCCCAAGGAAATTCGAATTTGATAAAAACAGCTCAAAATGACCAAAAACAATGCTGAATTCCCAAGGGAATTCGAATTTGACAAAAACAGCTCATAATGACCAAAAACCACGCTCAATTCCCAAGGGAATTCGAATTTAACAAAAACAGCTCAAAGTGACCAAAAACAATGCTTAATTCCCAATTGAATTCGAATTTGACAAAAACAGCTCAAAATGACCAAATACAATGCTTAATTCACAAGGGAATTCGAAATTGATAAAAACAGCTCAAAATGACGAAAAACATTGCTTAATTCCCAAGGGAAGTCGAATTTGACAAAAACAACTCAAAGTGACCAAATACAATGCTTAATTCCCAAGGGAATTCGGAATTAACAAAAACAGCTCAAAATGATAAAAACAATGCTTAATTCCCAAGGGAATTCGAATTTGACAAAAACAGCTCAAAATGACCAAAAACAATGCTTAATTCTCAAGGGAATTCGAATTTGACAAAAACAGCTCAAAATAACCAAAAACAATGCTTAATTCCAAAGGGAATTCGGAATTAACAAAAACAGCTCAAAATGACCAAAAACAATGCTTAATTCCCAAGGGAATTCGAATTTGATAAAAACAGTTCAAAGTGACCAAAAACAATGCTTAATTCCAAAGGGAATTCGGAATTAACAAAAACAGCTCAAAATAACCAAAAACAATGCTTAATTCCAAAGGGAATTTGGAATTAACAAAAACAGCTCAAAATGACCAAAAACAATGCTTAATTCCCAAGGGAATTCGAATTTGATAAAAACAGCTCAAAATGACCAAAAACAATGCTTAATTCTCAAGGGAAATCGAATTTGACAAAAACAATTCAATATGACCAAATACATTGCTTAATTCCCAAGGGAATTCGAATTTGATAAAAACAGCTCAAAATGACCAAAAACAATGCTTAAATCCCAAGGGAATTCGAATTTGACAAAAACAGCTCAAAATGACCAAAAACAATGCTTAATTCCAAAGGGAATTCGGAATTAACAAAAACAGGTCAAAAAGACCAAAAACAATGCTTAATTCCCAAGGAAATTCGAATTTGATAAAAACAGCTCAAAATGACCAAAAACAATGCTGAATTCCCAAGGGAATTCGAATTTGACAAAAACAGCTCATAATGACCAAAAACAATGCTCAATTCCCAAGGGAATTCGAATTTAACAAAAACAGCTCAAAGTGACCAAAAACAATGCTTAATTCCCAATTGAATTCGAATTTGACAAAAACAGCTCAAAATGACCAAATACAATGCTTAATTCACAAGGGAATTCGAAATTGATAAAAACAGCTCAAAATGACGAAAAACATTGCTTAATTCCCAAGGGAAGTCGAATTTGACAAAAACAACTCAAAGTGACCAAATACAATGCTTAATTCCCAAGGGAATTCGGAATTAACAAAAACAGCTCAAAATGATAAAAACAATGCTTAATTCCCAAGGGAATTCGAATTTGACAAAAACAGCTCAAAATGACCAAAAACAATGCTTAATTCTCAAGGGAATTCGAATTTGACAAAAACAGCTCAAAATAACCAAAAACAATGCTTAATTCCAAAGGGAATTCGGAATTAACAAAAACAGCTCAAAATGACCAAAAACAATGCTTAATTCCCAAGGGAATTCGAATTTGATAAAAACAGCTCAAAATGACCAAAAACAATGCTTAATTCTCAAGGGAATTCGAATTTGACAAAAACAATTCAAAATGACCAAATACATTGCTTAATTCCCAAGGGAATTCGAATTTGATAAAAACAGCTCAAAATGACCAAAAACAATGCTTAAATCCCAAGGGAATTCGAATTTGACAAAAACAGCTCAAAATGACCAAGAACAATGCTTAATTCCAAAGGGAATTCGGAATTAACAAAAACCAGCTCAAAAAGACCAAAAACAATGCTTAATTCCCAAGGAAATTCGAATTTGATAAAAACAGCTCAAAATGACCAAAAACAATGCTGAATTCCCAAGGGAATTCGATTTTGACAAAAACAGCTGATAATGACCAAAAACAATGCTCAATTCCCAAGGGAATTCGAATTTAACAAAAACAGCTCAAAATGACCAAAAACAATGCTTAATTCCCAAGGGAATTCGAATTTGATAGAAACAGCTCAAAATGACCAAAAACAATGCTTAAATCCCAAGGGAATTCGAATTTGACAAAAACAGCTCAAAATGACCAAAAACAATGCTTAATTCCAAAGGGAATTCGGAATTAACAAAAACAGGTCAAAAAGACCAAAAACAATGCTTAATTCCCAAGGAAATTCGAATTTGATAAAAACAGCTCAAAATGACCAAAAACAATGCTGAATTCCCAAGGGAATTCGAATTTGACAAAAACAGCTCATAATGACCAAAAACAATGCTCAATTCCCAAGGGAATTCGAATTTAACAAAAACAGCTCAAAGTGACCAAAAACAATGCTTAATTCCCAATTGAATTCGAATTTGACAAAAACAGCTCAAAATGACCAAATACAATGCTTAATTCACAAGGGAATTCGAAATTGATAAAAACAGCTCAAAATGACGAAAAACATTGCTTAATTCCCAAGGGAAGTCGAATTTGACAAAAACAACTCAAAGTGACCAAATACAATGCTTAATTCCCAAGGGAATTCGGAATTAACAAAAACAGCTCAAAATGATAAAAACAATGCTTAATTCCCAAGGGAATTCGAATTTGACAAAAACAGCTCAAAATGACCAAAAACAATGCTTAATTCTCAAGGGAATTCGAATTTGACAAAAACAGCTCAAAATAACCAAAAACAATGCTTAATTCCAAAGGGAATTCGGAATTAACAAAAACAGCTCAAAATGACCAAAAACAATGCTTAATTCCCAATGGAATTCGAATTTGATAAAAACAGCTCAAAATGACCAAAAACAATGCTTAATTCTCAAGGGAATTCCAATTTGACAAAAACAATTCAAAATGACCAAATACATTGCTTAATTCCTAAGGGAATTCGAATTTGATAAAAACAGCTCAAAATGACCAAAAACAATGCTTAAATCCCAAGGGAATTCGAATTTGACAAAAACAGCTCAAAATGACCAAAAACAATGCTTAATTCCAAAGGGAATTCGGAATTAACAGAAACAGCTCAAAGTGACCAAATACAATGCTTAAATCCCAATGGAATTCGAATTTGAAAAAACAGCTCAAAATGACCAAAAACAATGCTTAATTCCTAAGGGAATTTGAATTTGACAAAAACAGCTCAAAATGACCAAAAACAATGTTTAATTCCCAAGGGAATTCGAATTTGACAAAAACAGCTCAAAATGACCATAAACAATGCTTAATTCCAAAGGGAATTCGAATTTGACAAAAACAGCTCAAAATGACCAAAAACAATGCTTAATTCCAAAGGGAATTCGGAATTAACAAAAACAGCTCAAAATGACCAAAAACAATGCTTAATTCCCAAGGGAAATCGAATTTAACAAAAACAGCTCAAAATGACCATAAACAATGCTTAATTCCCAAGGGAATTCGAATTTGATAAAAACAGTTCAAAGTGACCAAAAACAATGCTTAATTCCAAAGGGAATTCGGAATTAACAAAAACAGCTCAAAATAACCAAAAACAATGCTTAATTCCAAAGGGAATTTGGAATTAACAAAAACAGCTCAAAATGACCAAAAACAATGCTTAATTCCAAAGGGAATTCGGAATTAACAAAAACAGCTCAAAATGACCAAAAACAATGCTTAATTCCCAAGGGAAATCGAATTTAACAAAAACAGCTCAAAATGACCATAAACAATGCTTAATTCCCAAGGGAATTCGAATTTGATAAAAACAGTTCAAAGTGACCAAAAACAATGCTTAATTCCAAAGGGAATTCGGAATTAACAAAAACAGCTCAAAATAACCAAAAACAATGCTTAATTCCAAAGGGAATTTGGAATTAACAAAAACAGCTCAAAATGACCAAAAACAATGCTTAATTCCCAAGGGAATTCGAATTTGATAAAAACAGCTCAAAATGACCAAAAACAATGCTTAATTCTCAAGGGAAATCGAATTTGACAAAAACAATTCAATATGACCAAATACATTGCTTAATTCCCAAGGGAATTCGAATTTGATAAAAACAGCTCAAAATGACCAAAAACAATGCTTAAATCCCAAGGGAATTCGAATTTGACAAAAACAGCTCAAAATGACCAAAAACAATGCTTAATTCCAAAGGGAATTCGGAATTAACAAAAACAGGTCAAAAAGACCAAAAACAATGCTTAATTCCCAAGGAAATTCGAATTTGATAAAAACAGCTCAAAATGACCAAAAACAATGCTGAATTCCCAAGGGAATTCGAATTTGACAAAAACAGCTCATAATGACCAAAAACAATGCTCAATTCCCAAGGGAATTCGAATTTAACAAAAACAGCTCAAAGTGACCAAAAACAATGCTTAATTCCCAATTGAATTCGAATTTGACAAAAACAGCTCAAAATGACCAAATACAATGCTTAATTCCCAAGGGAATTCGAATTTGATAAAAACAGCTCAAAATGACGAAAAACATTGCTTAATTCCCAAGGGAAGTCGAATTTGACAAAAACAACTCAAAGTGACCAAATACAATGCTTAATTCCCAAGGGAATTCGGAATTAACAAAAACAGCTCAAAATGATAAAAACAATGCTTAATTCCCAAGGGAATTCGAATTTGACAAAAACAGCTCAAAATGACCAAAAACAATGCTTAATTCTCAAGGGAATTCGAATTTGACAAAAACAGCTCAAAATAACCAAAAACAATGCTTAATTCCAAAGGGAATTCGGAATTAACAAAAACAGCTCAAAATGACCAAAAACAATGCTTAATTCCCAAGGGAATTCGAATTTGATAAAAACAGCTCAAAATGACCAAAAACAATGCTTAATTCTCAAGGGAATTCGAATTTGACAAAAACAATTCAAAATGACCAAATACATTGCTTAATTCCCAAGGGAATTCGAATTTGATAAAAACAGCTCAAAATGACCAAAAACAATGCTTAAATCCCAAGGGAATTCGAATTTGACAAAAACAGCTCAAAATGACCAAAAACAATGCTTAATTCCAAAGGGAATTCGGAATTAACAAAAACCAGCTCAAAAAGACCAAAAACAATGCTTAATTCCCAAGGAAATTCGAATTTGATAAAAACAGCTCAAAATGACCAAAAACAATGCTGAATTCCCAAGGGAATTCGATTTTGACAAAAACAGCTGATAATGACCAAAAACAATGCTCAATTCCCAAGGGAATTCGAATTTAACAAAAACAGCTCAAAATGACCAAAAACAATGCTTAATTCCCAAGGGAATTCGAATTTAACAAAAACAGCTCAAAATAACCAAAAACAATGCTTAATTCCAAAGGGAATTCGGAATTAACAAAAACAGGTCAAAAAGACCAAAAACAATGCTCAATTCCCAAGGGAATTCGAATTTAACAAAAACAGCTCAAAGTGACCAAAAACAATGCTTAATTCCCAATTGAATTCGAATTTAACAAAAACAGCTCAAAATGACCAAATACAATGCTTAATTCACAAGGGAATTCGAAATTGATAAAAACAGCTCAAAATGACGAAAAACATTGCTTAATTCCCAAGGGAAGTCGAATTTGACAAAAACAACTCAAAGTGACCAAATACAATGCTTAATTCCCAAGGGAATTCGGAATTAACAAAAACAGCTCAAAATGATAAAAACAATGCTTAATTCCCAAGGGAATTCGAATTTGACAAAAACAGCTCAAAATGACCAAAAACAATGCTTAATTCTCAAGGGAATTCGAATTTGACAAAAACAGCTCAAAATAACCAAAAACAATGCTTAATTCCAAAGGGAATTCGGAATTAACAAAAACAGCTCAAAATGACCAAAAACAATGCTTAATTCCCAAGGGAATTCGAATTTGATAAAAACAGTTCAAAGTGACCAAAAACAATGCTTAATTCCAAAGGGAATTCGGAATTAACAAAAACAGCTCAAAATAACCAAAAACAATGCTTAATTCCAAAGGGAATTTGGAATTAACAAAAACAGCTCAAAATGACCAAAAACAATGCTTAATTCCCAAGGGAATTCGAATTTGATAAAAACAGCTCAAAATGACCAAAAACAATGCTTAATTCTCAAGGGAAATCGAATTTGACAAAAACAATTCAATATGACCAAATACATTGCTTAATTCCCAAGGGAATTCGAATTTGATAAAAACAGCTCAAAATGACCAAAAACAATGCTGAATTCCCAAGGGAATTCGATTTTGACAAAAACAGCTGATAATGACCAAAAACAATGCTCAATTCCCAAGGGAATTCGAATTTAACAAAAACAGCTCAAAATGACCAAAAACAATGCTTAATTCCCAAGGGAATTCGAATTTAACAAAAACAGCTCAAAATAACCAAAAACAATGCTTAATTCCAAAGGGAATTCGGAATTAACAAAAACAGGTCAAAAAGACCAAAAACAATGCTCAATTCCCAAGGGAATTCGAATTTAACAAAAACAGCTCAAAGTGACCAAAAACAATGCTTAATTCCCAATTGAATTCGAATTTAACAAAAACAGCTCAAAATGACAAAATACAATGCTTAATTCACAAGGGAATTCGAAATTGATAAAAACAGCTCAAAATGACGAAAAACATTGCTTAATTCCCAAGGGAAGTCGAATTTGACAAAAACAACTCAAAGTGACCAAATACAATGCTTAATTCCCAAGGGAATTCGGAATTAACAAAAACAGCTCAAAATGATAAAAACAATGCTTAATTCCCAAGGGAATTCGAATTTGACAAAAACAGCTCAAAATGACCAAAAACAATGCTTAATTCTCAAGGGAATTCGAATTTGACAAAAACAGCTCAAAATAACCAAAAACAATGCTTAATTCCAAAGGGAATTCGGAATTAACAAAAACAGCTCAAAATGACCAAAAACAATGCTTAATTCCCAAGGGAATTCGAATTTGATAAAAACAGTTCAAAGTGACCAAAAACAATGCTTAATTCCAAAGGGAATTCGGAATTAACAAAAACAGCTCAAAATAACCAAAAACAATGCTTAATTCCAAAGGGAATTTGGAATTAACAAAAACAGCTCAAAATGACCAAAAACAATGCTTAATTCCCAAGGGAATTCGAATTTGATAAAAACAGCTCAAAATGACCAAAAACAATGCTTAATTCTCAAGGGAAATCGAATTTGACAAAAACAATTCAATATGACCAAATACATTGCTTAATTCCCAAGGGAATTCGAATTTGATAAAAACAGCTCAAAATGACCAAAAACAATGCTTAAATCCCAAGGGAATTCGAATTTGACAAAAACAGCTCAAAATGACCAAAAACAATGCTTAATTTTAAAGGGAATTCGGAATTAACAAAAACAGGTCAAAAAGACCAAAAACAATGCTTAATTCCCAAGGAAATTCGAATTTGATAAAAACAGCTCAAAATGACCAAAAACAATGCTGAATTCCCAAGGGAATTCGAATTTGACAAAAACAGCTCATAATGACCAAAAACAATGCTCAATTCCCAAGGGAATTCGAATTTAACAAAAACAGCTCAAAGTGACCAAAAACAATGCTTAATTCCCAATTGAATTCGAATTTGACAAAAACAGCTCAAAATGACCAAATACAATGCTTAATTCACAAGGGAATTCGAAATTGATAAAAACAGCTCAAAATGACGAAAAACATTGCTTAATTCCCAAGGGAAGTCGAATTTGACAAAAACAACTCAAAGTGACCAAATACAATGCTTAATTCCCAAGGGAATTCGGAATTAACAAAAACAGCTCAAAATGATAAAAACAATGCTTAATTCCCAAGGGAATTCGAATTTGACAAAAACAGCTCAAAATGACCAAAAACAATGCTTAATTCTCAAGGGAATTCGAATTTGACAAAAACAGCTCAAAATAACCAAAAACAATGCTTAATTCCAAAGGGAATTCGGAATTAACAAAAACAGCTCAAAATGACCAAAAACAATGCTTAATTCCCAAGGGAATTCGAATTTGATAAAAACAGCTCAAAATGACCAAAAACAATGCTTAATTCTCAAGGGAATTCGAATTTGACAAAAACAATTCAAAATGACCAAATACATTGCTTAATTCCCAAGGGAATTCGAATTTGATAAAAACAGCTCAAAATGACCAAAAACAATGCTTAAATCCCAAGGGAATTCGAATTTGACAAAAACAGCTCAAAATGACCAAGAACAATGCTTAATTCCAAAGGGAATTCGGAATTAACAAAAACCAGCTCAAAAAGACCAAAAACAATGCTTAATTCCCAAGGAAATTCGAATTTGATAAAAACAGCTCAAAATGACCAAAAACAATGCTGAATTCCCAAGGGAATTCGATTTTGACAAAAACAGCTGATAATGACCAAAAACAATGCTCAATTCCCAAGGGAATTCGAATTTAACAAAAACAGCTCAAAATGACCAAAAACAATGCTTAATTCCCAAGGGAATTCGAATTTGATAGAAACAGCTCAAAATGACCAAAAACAATGCTTAAATCCCAAGGGAATTCGAATTTGACAAAAACAGCTCAAAATGACCAAAAACAATGCTTAATTCCAAAGGGAATTCGGAATTAACAAAAACAGGTCAAAAAGACCAAAAACAATGCTTAATTCCCAAGGAAATTCGAATTTGATAAAAACAGCTCAAAATGACCAAAAACAATGCTGAATTCCCAAGGGAATTCGAATTTGACAAAAACAGCTCATAATGACCAAAAACAATGCTCAATTCCCAAGGGAATTCGAATTTAACAAAAACAGCTCAAAGTGACCAAAAACAATGCTTAATTCCCAATTGAATTCGAATTTGACAAAAACAGCTCAAAATGACCAAATACAATGCTTAATTCACAAGGGAATTCGAAATTGATAAAAACAGCTCAAAATGACGAAAAACATTGCTTAATTCCCAAGGGAAGTCGAATTTGACAAAAACAACTCAAAGTGACCAAATACAATGCTTAATTCCCAAGGGAATTCGGAATTAACAAAAACAGCTCAAAATGATAAAAACAATGCTTAATTCCCAAGGGAATTCTAATTTGACAAAAACAGCTCAAAATGACCAAAAACAATGCTTAATTCTCAAGGGAATTCGAATTTGACAAAAACAGCTCAAAATAACCAAAAACAATGCTTAATTCCAAAGGGAATTCGGAATTAACAAAAACAGCTCAAAATGACCAAAAACAATGCTTAATTCCCAAGGGAATTCGAATTTGATAAAAACAGCTCAAAATGACCAAAAACAATGCTTAATTCTCAAGGGAATTCGAATTTGACAAAAACAATTCAAAATGACCAAAAACATTGCTTAATTCCTAAGGGAATTCGAATTTGATAAAAACAGCTCAAAATGACCAAAAACAATGCTTAAATCCCAAGGGAATTCGAATTTGACAAAAACAGCTCAAAATGACCAAAAACAATGCTTAATTCCAAAGGGAATTCGGAATTAACAGAAACAGCTCAAAGTGACCAAATACAATGCTTAAATCCCAAGGGAATTCGAATTTGAAAAAACAGCTCAAAATGACCAAAAACAATGCTTAATTCCCAAGAGAATTTGAATTTGACAAAAACAGCTCAAAATGACCAAAAACAATGTTTAATTCCCAAGGGAATTCGAATTTGACAAAAACAGCTCAAAATGACCATAAACAATGCTTAATTCCAAAGGGAATTCGAATTTGACAAAAACAGCTCAAAATGACCAAAAACAATGCTTAATTCCAAAGGGAATTCGGAATTAACAAAAACAGCTCAAAATGACCAAAAACAATGCTTAATTCCCAAGGGAAATCGAATTTAACAAAAACAGCTCAAAATGACCATAAACAATGCTTAATTCCCAAGGGAATTCGAATTTGATAAAAACAGTTCAAAGTGACCAAAAACAATGCTTAATTCCAAAGGGAATTCGGAATTAACAAAAACAGCTCAAAATAACCAAAAACAATGCTTAATTCCAAAGGGAATTTGGAATTAACAAAAACAGCTCAAAATGACCAAAAACAATGCTTAATTCCCAAGGGAATTCGAATTTGATAAAAACAGCTCAAAATGACCAAAAACAATGCTTAATTCTCAAGGGAATTCGAATTTGACAAAAACAATTCAATATGACCAAATACATTGCTTAATTCCCAAGGGAATTCGAATTTGATAAAAACAGCTCAAAATGACCAAAAACAATGCTTAAATCCCAAGGGAATTCGAATTTGACAAAAACAGCTCAAAATGACCAAAAACAATGCTTAATTCCAAAGGGAATTCGGAATTAACAAAAACAGGTCAAAAAGACCAAAAACAATGCTTAATTCCAAAGGAAATTCGAATTTGATAAAAACAGCTCAAAATGACCAAAAACAATGCTGAATTCCCAAGGGAATTCGAATTTGACAAAAACAGCTCATAATGACCAAAAACAATGCTCAATTCCCAAGGGAATTCGAATTTAACGAAAACAGCTCAAAGTGACCAAAAACAATGCTTAATTCCCAATTGAATTCGAATTTGACAAAAACAGCTCAAAATGACCAAATACAATGCTTAATTCACAAGGGAATTCGAAATTGATAAAAACAGCTCAAAATGACGAAAAACATTGCTTAATTCCCAAGGGAAGTCGAATTTGACAAAAACAGCTCAAAGTGACCAAATACAATGCTTAATTCCCAAGGGAATTCGGAATTAACAAAAACAGCTCAAAATGATAAAAACAATGCTTAATTCCCAAGGGAATTCGAATTTGACAAAAACAGCTCAAAATGACCAAAAACAATGCTTAATTCTCAAGGGAATTCGAATTTGACAAAAACAGCTCAAAATAACCAAAAACAATGCTTAATTCCAAAGGGAATTCGGAATTAACAAAAACAGCTCAAAATGACCAAAAACAATGCTTAATTCCCAAGGGAATTCGAATTTGATAAAAACAGCTCAAAATGACCAAAAACAATGCTTAATTCTCAAGGGAATTCGAATTTGACAAAAACAATTCAAAATGACCAAATACATTGCTTAATTCCCAAGGGAATTCGAATTTGATAAAAACAGCTCAAAATGACCAAAAACAATGCTTACATCCCAAGGGAATTCGAATTTGACAAAAACAGCTCAAAATGACCAAAAACAATGCTTAATTCCAAAGGGAATTCGGAATTAACAAAAACCAGCTCAAAAAGACCAAAAACAATGCTTAATTCCCAAGGAAATTCGAATTTGATAAAAACAGCTCAAAATGACCAAAAACAATGCTGAATTCCCAAGGGAATTCGATTTTGACAAAAACAGCTGATAATGACCAAAAACAATGCTCAATTCCCAAGGGAATTCGAATTTAACAAAAACAGCTCAAAATGACCAAAAACAATGCTTAATTCCCAAGGGAATTCGAATTTGATAAAAACAGCTCAAAATGACCAAAAACAATGCTTAAATCCCAAGGGAATTCGAATTTGACAAAAACAGCTCAAAATGACCAAAAACAATGCTTAATTCCAAAGGGAATTCGGAATTAACAAAAACAGGTCAAAAAGACCAAAAACAATGCTTAATTCCCAAGGAAATTCGAATTTGATAAAAACAGCTCAAAATGACCAAAAACAATGCTGAATTCCCAAGGGAATTCGAATTTGACAAAAACAGCTCATAATGACCAAAAACAATGCTCAATTCCCAAGGGAATTCGAATTTAACAAAAACAGCTCAAAGTGACCAAAAACAATGCTTAATTCCCAATTGAATTCGAATTTGACAAAAACAGCTCAAAATGACCAAATACAATGCTTAATTCACAAGGGAATTCGAAATTGATAAAAACAGCTCAAAATGACGAAAAACATTGCTTAATTCCCAAGGGAAGTCGAATTTGACAAAAACAACTCAAAGTGACCAAATACAATGCTTAATTCCCAAGGGAATTCGGAATTAACAAAAACAGCTCAAAATGATAAAAACAATGCTTAATTCCCAAGGGAATTCGAATTTGACAAAAACAGCTCAAAATGACCAAAAACAATGCTTAATTCTCAAGGGAATTCGAATTTGACAAAAACAGCTCAAAATAACCAAAAACAATGCTTAATTCCAAAGGGAATTCGGAATTAACAAAAACAGCTCCAAATGACCAAAAACAATGCTTAATTCCCAAGGGAATTCGAATTTGATAAAAACAGCTCAAAATGACCAAAAACAATGCTTAATTCTCAAGGGAATTCGAATTTGACAAAAACAATTCAAAATGACCAAATACATTGCTTAATTCCTAAGGGAATTCGAATTTGATAAAAACAGCTCAAAATGACCAAAAACAATGCTTAAATCCCAAGGGAATTCGAATTTGACAAAAACAGCTCAAAATGACCAAAAACAATGCTTAATTCCAAAGGGAATTCGGAATTAACAATAACCAGCTCAAAAAGACCAAAAACAATGCTTAATTCCCAAGGAAATTCGAATTTGATAAAAACAGCTCAAAATGACCAAAAACAATGCTGAATTCCCAAGGGAATTCGATTTTGACAAAAACAGCTGATAATGACCAAAAACAATGCTCAATTCCAAAGGGAATTCGAATTTAACAAAAACAGCTCAAAATGACCAAAAACAATGCTTAATTCCAAAGGGAATTCGAATTTGACAAAAACAGCTCAAAATGACCAAAAACAATGCTTAATTCCAAAGGGAATTCGGAATTAACAAAAACAGCTCAAAATGACCAAAAACAATGCTTAATTCCCAAGGGAAATCGAATTTAACAAAAACAGCTCAAAATGACCATAAACAATGCTTAATTCCCAAGGGAATTCGAATTTGATAAAAACAGTTCAAAGTGACCAAAAACAATGCTTAATTCCAAAGGGAATTCGGAATTAACAAAAACAGCTCAAAATAACCAAAAACAATGCTTAATTCCAAAGGGAATTTGGAATTAACAAAAACAGCTCAAAATGACCAAAAACAATGCTTAATTCCCAAGGGAATTCGAATTTGATAAAAACAGCTCAAAATGACCAAAAACAATGCTTAATTCTCAAGGGAATTCGAATTTGACAAAAACAATTCAATATGACCAAATACATTGCTTAATTCCCAAGGGAATTCGAATTTGATAAAAACAGCTCCAAATGACCAAAAACAATGCTTAATTCCCAAGGGAATTCGAATTTGACAAAAACAGCTCAAAATGACCAAAAACAATGCTTAATTCCAAAGGGAATTCGGAATTAACAGAAACAGCTCAAAGTGACCAAATACAATGCTTAAATCCCAAGGGAATTCGAATTTGAAAAAACAGCTCAAAATGACCAAAAACAATGCTTAATTCCCAAGGGAATTTGAATTTGACAAAAACAGCTCAAAATGACCAAAAACAATGTTTAATTCCCAAGGGAATTCGAATTTGACAAAAACAGCTCAAAATGACCATAAACAATGCTTAATTCCAAAGGGAATTCGAATTTGACAAAAACAGCTCAAAATGACCAAAAACAATGCTTAATTCCAAAGGGAATTCGGAATTAACAAAAACAGCTCAAAATGACCAAAAACAATGCTTAATTCCCAAGGGAAATCGAATTTAACAAAAACAGCTCAAAATGACCATAAACAATGCTTAATTCCCAAGGGAATTCGAATTTGATAAAAACAGTTCAAAGTGACCAAAAACAATGCTTAATTCCAAAGGGAATTCGGAATTAACAAAAACAGCTCAAAATAACCAAAAACAATGCTTAATTCCAAAGGGAATTTGGAATTAACAAAAACAGCTCAAAATGACCAAAAACAATGCTTAATTCCAAAGGGAATTCGGAATTAACAAAAACAGCTCCAAATGACCAAAAACAATGCTTAATTCCCAAGGGAATTCGAATTTGATAAAAACAGCTCAAAATGACCAAAAACAATGCTTAATTCTCAAGGGAATTCGAATTTGACAAAAACAATTCAAAATGACCAAATACATTGCTTAATTCCTAAGGGAATTCGAATTTGATAAAAACAGCTCAAAATGACCAAAAACAATGCTTAAATCCCAAGGGAATTCGAATTTGACAAAAACAGCTCAAAATGACCAAAAACAATGCTTAATTCCAAAGGGAATTCGGAATTAACAATAACCAGCTCAAAAAGACCAAAAACAATGCTTAATTCCCAAGGAAATTCGAATTTGATAAAAACAGCTCAAAATGACCAAAAACAATGCTGAATTCCCAAGGGAATTCGATTTTGACAAAAACAGCTGATAATGACCAAAAACAATGCTCAATTCCAAAGGGAATTCGAATTTAACAAAAACAGCTCAAAATGACCAAAAACAATGCTTAATTCCAAAGGGAATTCGAATTTGACAAAAACAGCTCAAAATGACCAAAAACAATGCTTAATTCCAAAGGGAATTCGGAATTAACAAAAACAGCTCAAAATGACCAAAAACAATGCTTAATTCCCAAGGAAATCGAATTTAACAAAAACAGCTCAAAATGACCATAAACAATGCTTAATTCCCAAGGGAATTCGAATTTGATAAAAACAGTTCAAAGTGACCAAAAACAATGCTTAATTCCAAAGGGAATTCGGAATTAACAAAAACAGCTCAAAATAACCAAAAACAATGCTTAATTCCAAAGGGAATTTGGAATTAACAAAAACAGCTCAAAATGACCAAAAACAATGCTTAATTCCCAAGGGAATTCGAATTTGATAAAAACAGCTCAAAATGACCAAAAACAATGCTTAATTCTCAAGGGAATTCGAATTTGACAAAAACAATTCAATATGACCAAATACATTGCTTAATTCCCAAGGGAATTCGAATTTGATAAAAACAGCTCAAAATGACCAAAAACAATGCTTAATTCCCAAGGGAATTCGAATTTGACAAAAACAGCTCAAAATGACCAAAAACAATGCTTAATTCCAAAGGGAATTCGGAATTAACAGAAACAGCTCAAAGTGACCAAATACAATGCTTAAATCCCAAGGGAATTCGAATTTGAAAAAACAGCTCAAAATGACCAAAAACAATGCTTAATTCCCAAGGGAATTTGAATTTGACAAAAACAGCTCAAAATGACCAAAAACAATGTTTAATTCCCAAGGGAATTCGAATTTGACAAAAACAGCTCAAAATGACCATAAACAATGCTTAATTCCAAAGGGAATTCGAATTTGACAAAAACAGCTCAAAATGACCAAAAACAATGCTTAATTCCAAAGGGAATTCGGAATTAACAAAAACAGCTCAAAATGACCAAAAACAATGCTTAATTCCCAAGGGAAATCGAATTTAACAAAAACAGCTCAAAATGACCATAAACAATGCTTAATTCCCAAGGGAATTCGAATTTGATAAAAACAGTTCAAAGTGACCAAAAACAATGCTTAATTCCAAAGGGAATTCGGAATTAACAAAAACAGCTCAAAATGACCAAAAACAATGCTTAATTCCAAAGGGAATTTGGAATTAACAAAAACAGCTCAAAATGACCAAAAACAATGCTTAATTCCCAAGGGAATTCGAATTTGATAAAAACAGCTCAAAATGACCAAAAACAATGCTTAATTCTCAAGGGAATTCGAATTTGACAAAAACAATTCAATATGACCAAATACATTGCTTAATTCCCAAGGGAATTCGAATTTGATAAAAACAGCTCAAAATGACCAAAAACAATGCTTAATTCCCAAGGGAATTCGAATTTGACAAAAACAGCTCAAAATGACCAAAAACAATGCTTAATTCCAAAGGGAATTCGGAATTAACAAAAACAGGTCAAAAAGACCAAAAACAATGCTTAATTCCAAAGGAAATTCGAATTTGATAAAAACAGCTCAAAATGACCAAAAACAATGCTGAATTCCCAAGGGAATTCGAATTTGACAAAAACAGCTCATAATGACCAAAAACAATGCTCAATTCCCAAGGGAATTCGAATTTAACGAAAACAGCTCAAAGTGACCAAAAACAATGCTTAATTCCCAATTGAATTCGAATTTGACAAAAACAGCTCAAAATGACCAAATACAATGCTTAATTCACAAGGGAATTCGAAATTGATAAAAACAGCTCAAAATGACGAAAAACATTGCTTAATTCCCAAGGGAAGTCGAATTTGACAAAAACAACTCAAAGTGACCAAATACAATGCTTAATTCCCAAGGGAATTCGGAATTAACAAAAACAGCTCAAAATGATAAAAACAATGCTTAATTCCCAAGGGAATTCGAATTTGACAAAAACTGCTCAAATTGACCAAAAACAATGCTTAATTCTCAAGGGAATTCGAATTTGACAAAAACAGCTCAAAATAACCAAAAACAATGCTTAATTCCAAAGGGAATTCGGAATTAACAAAAACAGCTCAAAATGACCAAAAACAATGCTTAATTCCCAAGGGAATTCGAATTTGATAAAAACAGCTCAAAATGACCAAAAACAATGCTTAATTCTCAAGGGAATTCGAATTTGACAAAAACAATTCAAAATGACCAAATACATTGCTTAATTCCCAAGGGAATTCGAATTTGATAAAAACAGCTCAAAATGACCAAAAACAATGCTTAAATCCCAAGGGAATTCGAATTTGACAAAAACAGCTCAAAATGACCAAAAACAATGCTTAATTCCAAAGGGAATTCGGAATTAACAAAAACCAGCTCAAAAAGACCAAAAACAATGCTTAATTCCCAAGGAAATTCGAATTTGATAAAAACAGCTCAAAATGACCAAAAACAATGCTGAATTCCCAAGGGAATTCGATTTTGACAAAAACAGCTGATAATGACCAAAAACAATGCTCAATTCCCAAGGGAATTCGAATTTAACAAAAACAGCTCAAAATGACCAAAAACAATGCTTAATTCCCAAGGGAATTCCAATTTGATAAAAACAGCTCAAAATGACCAAAAACAATGCTTAAATCCCAAGGGAATTCGAATTTGACAAAAACAGCTCAAAATGACCAAAAACAATGCTTAATTCCAAAGGGAATTCGGAATTAACAAAAACAGGTCAAAAAGACCAAAAACAATGCTTAATTCCCAAGGAAATTCGAATTTGATAAAAACAGCTCAAAATGACCAAAAACAATGCTGAATTCCCAAGGGAATTCGATTTTGACAAAAACAGCTCATAATGACCAAAAACAATGCTCAATTCCCAAGGGAATTCGAATTTAACAAAAACAGCTCAAAATGACCAAAAACAATGCTTAATTCCAAAGGGAATTCGGAATTAACAAAAACAGGTCAAAAAGACCAAAAACAATGCTTAATTCCAAAGGAAATTCGAATTTGATAAAAACAGCTCAAAATGACCAAAAACAATGCTGAATTCCCAAGGGAATTCGAATTTGACAAAAACAGCTCATAATGACCAAAAACAATGCTCAATTCCCAAGGGAATTCGAATTTAACGAAAACAGCTCAAAGTGACCAAAAACAATGCTTAATTCCCAATTGAATTCGAATTTGACAAAAACAGCTCAAAATGACCAAATACAATGCTTAATTCACAAGGGAATTCGAAATTGATAAAAACAGCTCAAAATGACGAAAAACATTGCTTAATTCCCAAGGGAAGTCGAATTTGACAAAAACAACTCAAAGTGACCAAATACAATGCTTAATTCCCAAGGGAATTCGGAATTAACAAAAACAGCTCAAAATGATAAAAACAATGCTTAATTCCCAAGGGAATTCGAATTGACAAAAACAGCTCAAAATGACCAAAAACAATGCTTAATTCTCAAGGGAATTCGAATTTGACAAAAACAGCTCAAAATAACCAAAAACAATGCTTAATTCCAAAGGGAATTCGGAATTAACAAAAACAGCTCAAAATGACCAAAAACAATGCTTAATTCCCAAGGGAATTCGAATTTGATAAAAACAGCTCAAAATGACCAAAAACAATGCTTAATTCTCAAGGGAATTCGAATTTGACAAAAACAATTCAAAATGACCAAATACATTGCTTAATTCCCAAGGGAATTCGAATTTGATAAAAACAGCTCAAAATGACCAAAAACAATGCTTAAATCCCAAGGGAATTCGAATTTGACAAAAACAGCTCAAAATGACCAAAAACAATGCTTAATTCCAAAGGGAATTCGGAATTAACAAAAACCAGCTCAAAAAGACCAAAAACAATGCTTAATTCCCAAGGAAATTCGAATTTGACAAAAACAGCTCAAAATGACCAAAAACAATGCTTAATTCCCAAGGGAATTCGATTTTGACAAAAACAGCTGATAATGACCAAAAACAATGCTCAATTCCCAAGGGAATTCGAATTTAACAAAAACAGCTCAAAATGACCAAAAACAATGCTTAATTCCCAAGGGAATTCGAATTTGATAAAAACAGCTCAAAATGACCAAAAACAATGCTTAAATCCCAAGGGAATTCGAATTTGACAAAAACAGCTCAAAATGACCAAAAACAATGCTTAATTCCAAAGGGAATTCGGAATTAACAAAAACAGGTCAAAAAGACCAAAAACAATGCTTAATTCCCAAGGAAATTCGAATTTGATAAAAACAGCTCAAAATGACCAAAAACAATGCTGAATTCCCAAGGGAATTCGAATTTGACAAAAACAGCTCATAATGACCAAAAACAATGCTCAATTCCCAAGGGAATTCGAATTTAACAAAAAACAGCTCAAAGTGACCAAAAACAATGCTTAATTCCCAAGGGAATTCGAATTTGACAAAAACAGCTCAAAATGACCAAATACAATGCTTAATTCACAAGGGAATTCGAAATTGATAAAAACAGCTCAAAATGACGAAAAACATTGCTTAATTCCCAAGGGAAGTCGAATTTGACAAAAACAACTCAAAGTGACCAAATACAATGCTTAATTCCCAAGGGAATTCGGAATTAACAAAAACAGCTC